>CAKNXH010062733.1:170149-180402 GCA_932178445.1 Andricus quercusramuli
TTTTTTTGATGCTCAAATTTGAAGTAATTGATTATTTTGCTACCCGTACAATACATTTTCGAATATTTTGATCGTCGGAAACAAAGTGTCGGATTTTTTGCTACTTGATTTCCAAGTTCTAGATTATTTTTCTACCGATTATTAAATTCTCGATTTTTTGGCTCCTCGAAATCAAAGTACTCGATTTTTTTTCTGCTCAAGTTTGAAGTGATAGATTATTCTGCGAACCGAAGAATACACTTCCGAATTTTTTCCTCGTCGGAAATAAAGTGTCGTATTTTTTGCTATTCTTATTTTCAAGTTCTAGATTATTTTTCTGCCGATGATTATATTCCCGATTTTTTTGCTCCGAGAAATTAAAGTACTCAATTTTTTTGCTGCTCAAATTCGAGGTAATTGATTATTCTGCTACCCGAACAATACATTTCCGAATTTTTCGCTCCTCGGAAATAAAGTGTCGGATTGTTTGGTACTTGATTTCCAAGTTCTAGATTACTTTGCTACCCAATTATTAGATTCCCAATTTTTTTGCACCTCGTAATTGAAGTACTGGATTTTTTTCGTACTTGAATATGAATTTGTAGATTATTCTGCCACAGGAATGAAAAATGCCCGATTTTTTAGCTACTTGAAATTGAAGTACCGAATTTTTTGCTGCTCGAATTCGAAGTCCCACATTATTTTGCTACTCAATTAATAGATTCCTGATGTTTTCAAAGGATTTTAATGTTTCCAAAGGATTTTTCAAACATCGCACTATGTGCCGACCTTCTACACTGCTCTATATGGATGTTACGAATATGTGATCTATATGGAATTCCAAACAGTATTTCTACTAGGTTCCATACGGTGATTTCTTGCAGGATTTTTTAGTCATCTCGCTATGTCCCGACCTCTGTGCGTATCTATATGGATGTTACCAATATGTAATTCATATGGAATTCCAAACAGAAATTCTACTAGGTTCTATACGTATATTTCGAACGGGATTTTTCAAACATCGCGCTATGTCCCGACCTCTATACTGTTCTATATGGATCTTACGAATATGTGATCTATATGGAATTTCAAACAGAAATTCTACTAGGTTCTATATGGTGATTTCTTATAGGATTTGTTGCCCGCAAACATGCGGCAATTTAACATGCTTAAAAATCTTTAATTTTCCTTTCCGTGACCTCCTCGATCGACAGTGAACGCGTCTGAAAAGGTAAGTTAGAATTAAGATTCAACTATGTACAATAAGCGTTCGTGCAATAAAGGAATCGACTGTGGAAACGAGAGTGCCCGGGGCACCGAGGTTTCACGTTCTTAATTTCGCTCACGCCACAGGCCCAGCGAATCAAATCGCGGCCCCACCACCAGACCAGTGGTGGCAAAGTCGTCGAAAAGTTTCTCTCTCCACTACAGTTCCCACCACCGAGGCACTCGAGCTGACAGGCGCTCCCGTGCCACCATAACGGCATATCGCTGGTCGCCCCCCACCATGCCGTACCTGACTGGTGCGCAAGCACCAGCGGGTATGGGGTCGAAGCTCTAAAGCAAATCGAAGAAGCCTACGACGTGCAAGGTCGCAATGCTACTACGTGGGAAGCTTACAGCCAGCAGCAGCCTGGTACTACTACGGCGAGGTAACGCACCGCAACCAGCCGGCGCTCGACCATCCAGCCCAACGCAAGCGGTACACATCCAGAGGCCATCTATACCCTTCAGCCTAACGCAAACAGCATACATATTTTGAGGTCTACTCAGCACTACCTACGATAGGGACAAGCCCGAAACCTCGCTACTCTTGACGCTACTATTCACATCACTACTTACTTCATCGGGGGTCTACTGGTTGCCTCCCAAAGGGGACCTTTAGCCCGCCGATCAGGGAGAATCTCACACGCTCCCTTCATCGGGAACCCGGTGATTGCCTTCGAAGGGGACCTTCCGGGTTCCCGAGCATGGGAATAAACCCCCCCCCCCCCTATACATTATCCTCTTATCCAAGGCACCTTTATGGAAATCCTAGTTGCACCGCAAATTTCTGTCTTCTTCCAGGACAGCCAACCTGCCAAGGGCCCCCCAATTTTCCCCTCTTCAGGGCCACCACACCACGAAAATTATCACAAAAAAGGAATAATGCTCTATTGGCAAAAAAAAACATACAGTTACCTGAACCATCCCACCTTTACACAAACTTACCAAAAAATCCCATAGCCTGCAAACAATAATTGTGGTCATCCTCCTCAACCACTCTCTCCAAGATTTCTTCTCATTGTCCATACGCCATTCTAAGGAAAATTTGAAACGGATATTGAGGATTCGCAAATTTGGGGGCCTACAACTGACTACAGATTTTTCAGACATCTCGCTATGTCCCGTTCTTTGTACGGGTTTCCTACAGGATTTCCTACAGGATTTTTCAAACATTTTGCTATGTCCACAAATGTATACTGATTTATATGGATTTCACTAATATGTTACCTATTTGGAATTTTAAGTAGAAATTATACTAGTTTCTATATGGAGATTTCGTACAGGATTTTTTAGACATCTCGCTATGTTCGACCTCTGTACAGATCTATGCGGGTGTTACCAATATGTAATTCATATGGAATTCCGTACAGAAATTTTACTACGTTCTATACGTATATTTCGAACAGCATTTGAAAATTTTGGAAAATTCCTTTGAATTCGAAAAGGAAAAAAATCTTGTACTTCAATTCTAAGAAGCAACAAAATCTGGAATCTATTAATCGCATAACAAAATAATCTGGAATCTCGAATTCGACTGGCGAAAAAGTCCGATACTTTAGAAGGAATCCGTATTATTATCGGAATCGTTAACGATCCATCATGTGTAGATATCATTCACTTACTGTGAAAGGGGAAATCAACAATATCGATATAATCTAAGGTCACTTCTGAAGTAACAGAATTTCTTAACATCTCTTCAGACTAGATGGAGTTTAAAATTTATTAATTAAGAATGTTTAATTTCTGAAAAAAGATCTTTCTTCTTCCCTCCGGTGGGAATCGAACCTCGCGTCTTTCCGATTGTCTTTTGGGTGCTTCAACCACTAAGCTACTACAGAGATCGAAGGCAGATACTTTTTTCAGATGTACGCCGTTCATATTTACATTCTCATCATAATGAGAAGGTATTGGTTTTATGCGAAAAATGACTTTCTCGGATTCCATCAAATGTCGACGTTTTGAGGCCCCCTGAGTCAGAAAAAATGGTTTTTACGTCGGTGTCTGTCTGTCGTTGTCGTTGTAGTCTGAAAACACGATAACATTTGAAGAAATTATCCGATTAAATTGCCTTTCGGCACAATTCATAAGAGTGTGAACAGAAAGGACGAGTTCGTAAGCCAGCTATTTTGGATGAAATTTCAAAAAGTTAGAGCATTTTTTAAATTTCTGTTATGATTTTTTTTTCAAAATTTGAAAATTTTATTTACGGCGCTTCGTAACACATGGGAATTTGAACAATTTATCCTCATGACTTTTTTCGATAGAAGGAAAATTGTCAGAGCTATAGCATTTTCAATATCCAAAAAACAAACGAAAATTGACATTTTGAGCCAAACGATGAAGAATACGAAAAAAAGTCTAGTCAAGAAAAATGTTTTCTTTCGTACGCCGTACAAGATGATCATAACGTTTTTCTGAATTTTCTTGAAAAATCGAAAATTCACATTTTTATTGCACAAAAAATAATAAAAAATTCAATTTTACGTCAAACTATGCAAGATACGACAAATGATGATGGGACAAAATTTGTGCACCCAAAAAAGATCTGAAAATTTGTCATTAGTCACATTTTGTATTTTTCACAATATTTCATTGTTTTTATGTTCTCAATACTATTGCTAAACACTAAAACAATGAAATAACCATATCATTAATGCTCACAGTACTTGAAAATTTGTATTTTTACATTCTCATCCAGAGAAGGTATTAGATTTGTGTAAGATTTGACCGCCTCCCCCGGTTTTTGCAAAATGTCCATTTTCCAATAATCATTTAGAAATTTATCATACATATGTTCGAAAAACGACTTAGATACTTTTTTTCTCCCCTTTTCAGGTAGTTGGTAAAAATCTTTGAAATTGTATGATTTATTAGAAAGATACGGAAATATACGCTGAATTAATGGAATTTCCTTCTTCATTTGATATCAAATACAAATTTAGTCATTTTTATCTGAAGAACATAGAACATAACATATAGTCGTTGCGAAGCACGACGACCAAATCTCGCGCTGCAAGCGCGCTCAAACTTTTGGGTTTCTATTATACGATGAACAGAAACGAGCGTGGAACGCGAGGTTTACATGATTTTTAAAGGAAATATCGAGCGCGAAGCGCGAGTGTCTTGATGAGAATGTGTTCCTTAAGGTCGATAGAACTTTAAGTAAATTTGTTCTTCTTTTTATGTAAAACTGACGGATTAAACCAAAAGCAGGTCATAATGATGAAGTTTACTAAGAGAGTATTAGCCCGCGAAGCTCGCAATAGCGAGCACACGAAGTGCAAAAACCTAGAGGAACCAAGCTTAAAGCGTCAGGCGAATGTGTCCGAGCGTGTAACTCGAGGAGAACACATAATCGAGCGTGAAACGCGAGATAAACATATAATCGAGCGCGAAGCGCGAGATCCACTAGGTGCGCGCCTCGGCGCGCTCAAACTTGCGAGCGTTATGTCTTGTGTTCAAGACATAACTCCTAGCTATGAAAAGCTCATATCTGAAAAAAGTATCAGCCTTCGATCTCTCTAGTAAGCTCAGTGGAGTTTAAATTCCGTTTCCACTTCAATATGATAATTAACGATAGTTTGATCATTTGAATAGTATATGAAAAATTCTTACCTGTAATAATGTAAACACTGGCAAGGAAAAGTATTTTTAGGGCACTTAAACTTCAGTAGACTGTATAGTTATTTGTTAATTTAATTTAATTCGACTCATTCGTTAGTTAATACTTACTAGGTAAATTATAGAATGCATAAATTTGCAACAAGGAATTACTCAATTTAAATGTCTGAATCATCTTTATATTGTTTGATCTTGCTTTTATATTTTCAGGAAATTTTCAGTTACGAGATGTTGATATGTTTCACTCAGGGGTAATTTTTTATGACATCTTATGTGGGCCATCGCAGAGCAAAAAAGAGCAAATGTCTCCGCTGTGTTTTCTGAATATTATTATTTTTTACGCTTTCAATAAGTATATGTAAGTTCCGCTACATAAATTTACGTGGAAGGGTAGTTTTTGGGAAAATTATAAAAGGGGTAAATTTTCAAGTGTTAAATAATTGATTTACAGTTCTGAATCATCTTTACGTCATTCGAGGTTGTTTTTACACTTTTAGAACATTTTTGGTCATGAGGGGTAGGTATGTATGACTTAGGGGTAGTTTTTTGGAACAAGTATTATATGCCATCGGAGAGCAGAAAAAAAGCGAAGAATTACCGCCAACTGTGTTTTATGAATATCATTGTTTTTTATGCGTTTTATAAGTATATGTAAGTTCCGCGACATAAATTTACGTGGAAGGGTAGTTTTTGGGAGAAATTATAAAAGGGGTGAATTTTTAAGTGTTGAATAATTAATTCAGAGTTCTGAATCAGCTTTACGTTATTCGAGGTTGTTTTTACACTTTCAAAACATTTTTGGTCACGAGGGGTAAGTATGTATGACTTAGGGGTACTTTTTTGGGACAAGTTTTATATGCCATCGGAGAGCAGAAAAAAAGCGAAGAATTACCGCCAACTGTGTTTTATGAATATCATTGTTTTTTATGCGTTTTATAAGTATATGTAAGTTCTGCTACATAAATTTACGTGAGAGGGTAGTTTTTGGAAAAAATTATGAGAGGGCTAAATTGTCAATTGTAAAAAAATGGATGCAGTGTTCTGAATCATCTTTACGTCATTCAAGGTTGTTTTTACACTTTTAGAACATTTTTGGTCACGAGGGGTAGGTATGTATTCCTTAGGGGTAGTTTTTTGGAACACGTATTATATGTTTTCGGAGAGCAAATAAAAAGCAAAAAAATGTACCCTCATCGTTTATTTCATTATAATAATATTTAGTGCTTTTTTATATGTGGCGGCGCTGAGTTGACGTCGTGCTAGCGCCGCCACCCTTATCTCGGAAGTGTGAAGAGCAAAAAAAAATTTTTTTGAGCATAAAATTTGCAAAAAAAAGGCAAAAAACTATGACGTATTCCATTTTTAATTTTGCCTTGGGTGCGGCGCTGAGTTGATGGACCTGAATTATTAACCGAACATTGTATTTCTATGAAAATAGTCGAACCATCCGAGAATTTTATTTTTGAGTTAATGAACCATGAAAAGTGTGACCAGTTAAAAAATTTAATGTATGAATATTTATCGTCGAAATTCTACGGCTATTACGTTGATATTATTTGCCATTAGATTGGCGGTGTATTATTGACCCACGTAACTTCTATTGTTCGAAAAAATGTACTATCAAAAATCTCGTTCAACCACCCATGTTGGATCATTATGGAAAGGTGTTGCATTGAATACGCCTACTTCAACTATACGTAATATATGTTGATTATTATGTTTATTCTATTTTACTTGCCAAACTTGCCATGCCACATCAAAATAAAATAAGAGGTGACCTACTTTTACCAAGACGATGTGGTTCAATCATTCTATTTCCGCATCCACTCTTGGCTCTACTTTAGCAGAAGTGAGGCTTCTTGCTGATTAAAACAAGTTCATGTTCATGTAAAGAGATTCGTGCTGATCGTCGAACGAAAATGTTTCGAAACTCTCCAAATTAACGGGATAAAACGGCGTTTTTGTGTTTCGTTGACTGTTGCATTTTTCTACGCAAGCCTCTTTTTCCTCATCAGGCATTAGCATGGGCTGATGTAATGAGTCATAAGTGATGAGTTGTTAAACATTTCCATGGGGCTTTCTAATTCTTGCAGCTGATGTAAAGATTTGGGTGAATTACAATATATGCTACTTTTTTCTAGTTTTTCAGAAGAGATTTCTCGTTTAAATGTTACTTTAATGTGACCTTTGCAAAGTTTTAATCTTTCGAATTTGATCTAAGTTTAAATTCTTAATTTGCAGATTTGCGAAGATTTGAAATTTTTATTTCGTATGTTTCTGGCCTGTAGCCCCAATTAAACTCGCCACGGCAACTGTTAAGATCGGACATTGGAAAATTTTCGATTATTTACTTACTTTCAAAATGTACTTTGAGATGCATGTGCCTTCACTTTCTGTGTCTATGAGCGCTTCCACTTTTACGCCGAATATAAAGCAAGATATAGAGGGACACCTTATCTTGTCTCTGACATTAGGAGAGTCTTCTTCGCCTAGCAATTCTTCTCGTGGATTTTGGAATACTGTGTTGCGACTAGATTTCCATCCCGGGTCAGTCTCAACCGAACTTTCATTAGTGACACAGGGACTATTCGTTGCTCGCATCATTTTCGAGATCCAGGATGTCGAAATCTAGAGTGTTGTCAAACTTTTCTGGCTCGCATATACCCCATCGTTTACGCTACCATTTGCTGCTAACCCAGTCGAACCTTTTCTTGTCCGAGACTCCCGATCGAGGGTTCTCGCATTGGATTTCACGTGGGTGGTATTTCTTCTCGGTTCTCATAGAGCTACGTTACCCCAGAGATCGGATTTTGGCTCCCTGAGCCTGTCGGGTCTGCACACCCTGCCAATTGCCTTTCTGATCTCCCATCGAGTGACTAGGCCGAGCCTAGTCACTGGTCTCGTGGGTAAGGCTAATTGATTTTTGTTGTGGTGTCTAACGCATTCCGCTAAATGCTGCGATGACCTGACCATTGAGAACGCAAGACTATTGCATATTTGGAATAATCGAAAATACGACTCGCAAGCGACGGCAGCCTGAGACCACGTGACTTTGAGATAAAGTTTGGATAATCTCAATTTAAATTGAATAACATTACGATTTTCTATTCTGTAATTTCTGTAAATATTTTTTCTAATTAATTATAAGACTTTTTCCCTGTACTTTAATTTTAATCCTTGAAATTATTCCAGAAAATCAGATTTTTTTGTTTTCACAATTGTGAATTTTTTCTTTAAATTTTTTATTTCTTGTGGATTCGGGCTCCACGTTGGGCACCAAGATGAAGCATTATTACCTAGGTGACGACTTCGTTCTTATCTTCCAGTCACACATCTTGAGAAGGGAACATATGTTTCATTTGGTGGAAATGTTCAGCCGGATCTATAAGCACCACGTTTCTAATATCTACGAGATTTTGGCGAGATATTTTACATCGTCATATAACCAAATGAAATGGAGATCCTACTTTTCAGGATCACCATTTTCCCTACTTATAATTAAGGGGTCTACCCACTTTAGAATTTTCAAAAAATCGATTTTTTTTATTGCATTTTTCGAGAGTATATGTGACGTGCGCCGAAGAAAGGGGGCTTACTCTGGAAAAATCGAAATCGAGGTTTTTACACCCTTCGATAGTTTTTGAGTTGCTCCTTTTAATGAAACCATGGAAAAAAAATGCCGAGCGTTATTATTGCTAATAATTGACTTGATAGGTACCCGAGAAATCGTGCTTTCGCTCGAGAGCTCGAGATCCCGTGAAACACCTCCCACCACTCACCACTACATCTCCGCGTTTCATCTTTACCCCGTCCGTGAGCAGCGCCGCTATATGCGTGAGAATGTAGTGGCAAGCAGAGAGGGAAGATTTCGTGGTCTTCCCTCTCTTCTAAAAGTCGCGTCTATCGGGTCGACTTCGACCGCTCGTCCTGAAAAATCTCGCTTTCCAGAGTAAGCCCCCTTTCTTCGGCGCACGTCACATATATATCTGAAAATATCATACTAACATTTCATAAAGATCGGAGCAGTCTAAGTGTACTTTTAGGCACGGCCTTCTTGGTTACCATTCAACGCAGCCGCCAGCTGTACATTTTTTCAATTTGGCGGTATAGCTGGTATCGTTTCTGATTGGCTGCGATTTTTTTTACTTGCGCGTGGCTAGAGCTTGTGTGGGTTGGACCATGCTATGAACCATTACAGACGACATTCTTTCTTCATCAGTCGTGTCTAAAATTTGGAATCTTCAACATCTCTGTGCTCGTGATTTCCAAAATGGATAACGCGTTTTTCTCGAAACAACATTTTTGGACAGCTTGTTGATAACATCTCGGAAACTACTTGACCGATCCTTACGAAAGTTTTACCACATATTCTTTATGAGTATAGCTATAGCGCATATCATACGATTTTTGAAATTTTGATTTTAACTATTTTTTGTTTGCAAGAAAATGTGAAAAAATACGTAATTTTTCTTACTTTTCGAAAAATGTCCGCCATTTTGTTAATTTTGAAAAAATAAAAAATCGTATGATATGAGCTGTAGCCATGTATCTACTGAATCTAAAACCTTTTCATTTTTTTGTTTCCGACCGTCCGTCCCAGAGAAAGCATCAACAGCGCACACCCTCCTTTTTTATCTTCTTTCAACCATCATTTTTATTCACCAATATTTACTAAAATGAATTTAAAAAAATTTTTCATGTATTTCCAGAATGCATTTTTTGAATGTAACATCTTATGTACCAATATCTTTAATTTAAAATTATGAAAAAAATTCTTGAAAATAGCCTTATTTTTGCGCGTCTAAAGTGGGCAGACCCCTTAAGAATCTAAGAAAGAAAACCTCCTGGTGAGGGCAGTACTACGTTTATGAAAACAAGCATCACTTGAATCGCGCAATTATCATTTCAAGCCAGAAAGGTTGAAAACTCTAAATTTACCAAAGTGGATGTAAATTATTTCAAGACTCAGAAGGAAAACTATTCCATTCATACAAAAAAATTACCCGTGATTTTACCGACGACTCGTGAACCGTTTTGGTAATTCTTTACCAAAATTTTGGTAGTTTGGAGTTTTAACTTCTTTGAGCTGTGGCTTATGAAGATGGGGTTTTCATTGACTTTCAATTCTGTAGGTTTCGAGCAATGGTTGAGACTACCGACTGCTACGTGAGAGATTGAGGTATAGAGATGGGTTCTCAACCCCCAGAGCTGGGCACAAAATACCTCAACTACATTGCTGAAATACATATATTTCAGCACTATGTAGTTGAAATACATAACAGGGAAAATACAACTCAGCTGATGTAGTTCAAATACAGCTACCAAATACATATGAGTATTTTGAAATATTATCCCAGATAGCAATATGCGCGCATAGTGCGACGCAC
>CAKNXH010062733.1:180802-266823 GCA_932178445.1 Andricus quercusramuli
GTAGATTGCTGAATAAAAGGCAGGTAGCAGGATGAACAAAAAAAGTTTCGTGCGAAAACGTTTTGAAACAAAAATTTTGTTGCGGGAGGAATGGGAAAAAACAAAATATTCTTTATCTACCTTGTCTTGAATCGCTTCATAATTTCGAAAACTGCGCGTTCTCTACTATAATCGGGAGAATGCATAGTAGGGAAATTTTTCAGTATGTTCAATGTATATTTTCTACTTATTTTGATTTTGAAAAGTGCAATCTACGGCGGTGTTTTATTTACCGCACCAGAAATTGAGGTTATGTGTCACTATTTAATCAATATTTTCAGAATTTCACGTAACTCTGACTGGATTTATGTCAATGATGAAATAAAGTGTTGTCTTATTTGCTATACAGGTTTGGATAAACATATAGCAATGTTTAAAAATAATTTCTCTCTTTTCGCTTAAAAAAAATACATTGCGAGTCAAAATGATCCAATCGCTACATTACAAAATATAAGTATCAAAATATCAAATAAAATATAAAATAAACTGAACACGAAAACCGTTTGCACTCCGAAATAAATTGTACGTACATATAAATTATGAAATATATCTAAGTGCCCACGAACAAGAAGACTGCAAATTGTCAACATTCAATAACGAATCGATAAACGACCTAGGCAGCCTAACCACCGCAACCGAAAGGAACACCATGTTGTATGGACGTTTCTTGCCACGTGATCAGGTGGTAACTTGGAACTGCTTTTATTTAAACCCTGATCCGTAAATATAGAATGAGCAGGGTAAAATAAATTAAAAATAATCTGTTTAAATAATGAAAATAACAAACACATAGTTGTCTAATATCGAACTTGCAAAAATTTGTTTCTTTTTAGTAATTTATAAATTGTCAGCCCAATAGAAATACAAATATGTTTCTAAAATTAAAATTTATATTTTACATCTTTTTAATATTAGGAAAGTGTTTGAAATTCGTAGTAGTTTTACAGTATTAATAATTCATATTATTTTTGTTCAATAATTCACCTATCACGATATGCGACTCATATGCCTCGCACATATTTGCCTGCACGAAGTGCGAGCGATAACGCTGTGTTTCGGCACGCATGGCGTGCCTCGCATGCAGTGCGAGTAACGTGCGTCGCACGCTTGCTATCTGGGATTTGAAATACATGTATTTAAGAATTGTATTTTGCAGTTGAGGTATTTTGTGTATTTTCTTGGAAATACTTTCTAATATCAGCATATAAACATTATATTACAAATCCCTAGAATGTATAATTAGTCTAGAAATGTCATGGTCAAAGAGTGGGAGTACAAAAGATTGACAAAGAGGGGGGGGGGGGGGCGCATTATTTTACCATGGGGGACAGTAGAGTCCTAGAGTACGTAGAGATCTGTGAAGCATAAAGCTGCGCAGTACACGATTGTGGTACATTACACTGCACGGTAGAGTCCTTCAGTAACCAGGGCTGCGTAGTAGACATATATGACACATAAGGCTGCGCCGTAGATACATACGATATTTGGGGATGCGCAGTAAGTATTTATGGACCACAGCGATGCACAGCAGGCATTTATAAACCATAAAACTAAGCAGTACGCTTTCGTGGTAAGCTAGGATACGCAATACAGTACTGCAGTGCGAAGAGCTACACAGTAGGGATCTGCGATATGTAAGGGTACGCAGTGGAATTTTGTAGTGTTTAGAGCTGCGCAGTATACACATATTATACGTAAGGCAAGGCAGTAGCGACCTAAAATATGATTATGATTTGTGAAATACCAAGCTGCGCTTTACACTGTGGTAGTACATCATGCCGCGCAGTAGAACCCTGTAGTGTTCAGGGCTGCGCAATAAAGAAATATGGTAAGTAAGGCTGCGCAGTAGATACCTACCATACGTAGGGGTACACAGTAGTTATTTATGAGACATAGAGCTGCGCGGCAGATATTTATGGACATAGAGCTGCGCGGAAGATATTTATGGACATAGAGCTGCGCAGAACACTTTTGTGCCAAATTAGGATGCACAGTAGATATCTGAGATATATAGGGATATTCGGTAGGCATTTATAGGACATGGAGCTGCACAGTAGTTATTTACGGGGCATAGAGCTGCGCAGTATATTTTTGTGGTAAATTAGACTGTGCAGTAGATCCATATGCCGAGTAAGGCTGCGCAGTAGATACCTACGATATGCAGGGATACGCAGTAGGTATTTATAGGACATAAATCTGCACAGTAGCTATTTATGAGACATAGAGCTGTGCATTGGTTGTTTATGGGACATATAGCTCCGGAGTAAACATTTTTAGTAAATTAGGCTGCGCAGTAGTGTCATACACTTCGCAGGGCTGCACAATAGAAACATATCGTAAGTAAGGCTGCGCAATATAGACCTACGATACACAGGTAGGTAGTTCTTTCCTGTGCAGGTTTATGCAAAACACGTGTCCTCGGTGCACCCCACATTCTGCAGGGCCAAATGCGCAGCTCTATGCATTATAAATCTCTACTGCGAAGCCCTGCACACTACAGGACTCTACCGCTCATCTTAATGTACTACGTGAGGGTACTGCGCAGCTCTATGTACTGTAGAACTGCTCCGCGCAGCTGCACAAACCATACACCTCTATTGCGCACGCCTTCGTATTCAGTACTGCACTGCGCAGCTCAATGTACCATAGAAGGGTAATGCGCAGCTCTACATACTGCAAGCCTGCACTTCGCAACTGTACGCTTCATACTGCGGCTTAATGTACTACACAATTGTACTGAGCGGTTCTATGTACCATAAGTCTCGACTGCGCACCCTTACATTTTGTAGGTCTTGACTTGCAGACTTATGTACAGATCACACGGGTTTTCTGTGCACCCCCACGCACTGTAGCACTTACTATGCAACTCTAAGCATTATAAATCTCTACTGTGTATCTCTGTACATTACATCACACTACTGTGCAGCCCTGCACGTTGCATAGTTCTACTGCTCAGCCCTGTATATCACATGATTCTACTGCGCAGCCCTGTCCATTGCAAGACTCTACTTGTCAACTTAACATAACACATAATGGTACTGCGCAGCTCTATATACTTCAAGATTGCACTTCACAGCTGTACGGACCATGTATATCTACTGCGCACTCCCAAATATCAGAGGACTGCAATGCGCAGCTTTGCACACAGCACATCTATACTGCGCACTCCCTCTACGTTACGCTGTACTTACTGTGCAACTCTACATAGTATACATTTCTACTGCGCCGTCTTTCACACTGTATGGCTCTACTGCGCAGCGTAATGCACCACATAAGGGTACTACGCAGCTCTATGTACTGCATAACTGCACTTTGCATCTGTACGAATCATAAATATCTACTGCACGACCTTCGCACTGCACTGCACAGCTATATGAGCCACACATCTCTACTGCGCACCGCAGGTCTCTACTGCGCAGCTTAATGTGCTTCGCAATTGTACTCAGCATTTCTATGTACGATAAGTCTCGACTGTGCGCCCCTAAATTTAGTGGGCCTTGTCTGTGCAGACTTATGCATCACACGGGTTTGCTGTGTACCCCATGCACTGCAACGCTTACTGCGCAACTCTATGCATTGTAGTTCTCTACTGTGCGTCACTATACACGACATGACTCTACTGTGCAGCTCAATGTAACATACAATGATACTGTTCAGCTTTTTGTACTGCAAGACTGCACTGCGCAGCTGTACGAGCCATGTATCTCTACTGCGCACTCTAATGCTCTCTAATGCACAGCCTTGCGTGCCCCTACATGTATCAGGTCTTTACTGTGCACACTTATGTACCACACATGCCTGATGTGCATCTCCACAATCTGCGGGACTAAATGCGCAGCTCTACGCATTATTAATCTCTACTGCGCAGCCCTGCACACTGAAGGAATCTAGCGCGCAGCTTAATGCGCCACCTAAGGGTACTGCGCAGCTCCATGTACCGTATTGTAGGATTCTACTCCCCCGCCTTCCTTCAAATTGATTTCCGCTCTTCCTCCACCCATCCCCTCTCTGAGCAGCCACTTACCGCCCCTCCTCTCATTATCATCATCAGTCTCTCCTCTCTCTCTCCCTACTCTCTTCTCTCTTTGTCAATCTTTTGCACTCCCCCCTCCTTGATCATCAAATTCCTAGACTTATTATACTGGTTGTTTTTTTAACTTGAGACATCGAAATGTCTAAAAAAAAATACGCACCCTATGAAAAAATATCCGTAATAAAATGTTTTTCTTCTCGAGGGGGAAAAGCGACTTAGAGAAAATTTACCCCCCTCCCCTCTCCTAGGGGATAGGAGAGGGGGTAACTTTCTAATTACAAATGGGAACCCCAATTTTTTATCACAGATTCAGATTCTCCTTCATGAAATACGTAAGTTTTATTCCAAACATTTTTTTCGATTCGCGAAAAAAACCCACCCCTCTCCCTCCTGGGGGATGGGGTGGGGTAAATTTTTTCAAAGTATTTTTTGAGATATTTCGATGTCTCAGGTTAAAAAAAAAAACACCTGGTATACTCTAGGGCATTGTTATATAGTTTTTATATGCTGAGATTAGAAAGTATTTTCAATTTTTGTGAAATTCTGCCCAGCTCTGCCAATCCTATCATGTTAGGAATTTGATTGGCAATATAATTTTTAAAAATGTAATGTATGTATTCATTCTAAGCAGGGCCAGTAATAATTATAGACAAAATACTCGCAATGAATTAATATTCATATTTTTTAATTAACTTTTATGTCATATCGTTCGAATTAGAGTATAGCAATAGTGGGTGTTAAAATTAACCAAAAAGTTTGAATGAAATTTACATTTTTTAAATTATAAATAATATTCGGACGATATGCAGTTGTATGATGATGAATAAATAGATGTACGAATACGATGTGTATGAATAGATAGTACCGCACGCCAGTGCCGCGAAAAATTACAAGTCAGTACTGGGCCAGTCGTGTATTTCCCCTGAGGGCTTATCCAAATTTATATCCTCTAGGATATTTTATGAAATATCCCTGGGTTGGCCCGGGACATAAATGGGATATCCGAAGACGAATGGTCACATATACATGTTAACTTTTGAAATTTCATTAAAGTTTTGTCATCAATTAATTAAATAAGGGGTTGTTCAAGTATTATGTAGGCATTTTATAGGGGATAGGGAATGTCCTCGTTGCTGTTTACTGTTTCTTACAGGGAAAAATGGGTAGGATAATTCTGACGCAATTGTAGTGAGGAAAGTCTACAAAACTCTCAGGGATGCTTATGTAGGGAAGGAGAAGGGGGGGGGGGGGTCCAAATTACATGAGAAATCTTCACGTAATACTTAAAAGACTCTCTAATGCAGGCTTGAAGAAAAGATTGGCCCGGATGTATTCTACGTCGAAGAAGCTCAAGAAACTTTAAAACATATACAGACAATTGGCATATCGACGTTGGTCGAAAAATGGATATTGGCTAACGCTAGACCAGAAGTAATTCTCCCGGAAGAACAATCAACTTTTAAACCATCTATAAGTATTGCTGAAAATCTTTTAGGCTTTATTAAATCTTCTGACGCTCAAAGCTACTCTACTAAGCCAAACAATACCTCACCGAACATAAAAGCACAAGAAATAACTTCTACATCAAAACGACGTAGTCCTGAAGAAATAGCTATGGCTTCTGGGTCAGGTAAACGACTTTTTTTACATTATTAATTATTTATTTATTTAAGGGGCTAGTCTAGTTTCTCACTTTCAAAAAATCGATTTTTTTTGTCTAATTCGATAGTAGACTATTCGGAGAAAAAGTTTCCAGAGCTATGACAGTATGAAAAATTAAATTTTTTAACCAAAAATCAGTTGTCAAAACTTTAAAAGCGTTTTTCTCAAAACTGCATTTAAAAAACGGCTGTAACTCTAACTCAAAGAAAAATTAACGAATCGATTTGAAATTTTGCACGAATATTCGTAACATGTTTTTACATACCATGAACTAGGATCTTTTCGATATTTCAAAAAATATAAATTTGCCGAGCAGAAAACGAGCATTTTTAGCGTTTTTTTGGTGAAAATTTGAATTTTTTGTTCAAAACGCTGCCATTTTTTTAATTTGTAATATTTTCAAAAGACTTAGTTCATGATACGGGGAAAGTCATCTAGTTTAACGTGAAAATTTTTTTTTGAGATACTGGCATTCTAAAGACCTCTACAACTGCAGCCGATTTACAACTTTATTTTTGGATGACTCGACATCGGAGTATATAACTCGCCTTACAGTTGATATTTTTTCATGAAATTTTGTGTATAATAGTATCTGAATATATCCTCAAAAATTTAAAATATTTGACCGCATGGTTTTTTTTATGAGTCCCGAAAAATCACCTCCATTTTCCGCCCGAGAAACTAGACTAGCCCCTTAAGCTCTGAGCTGATACAAGTACAAGCAGTGTGTTACACAGTATATTGTTAAGATTTGACTAAGATTGGACTAAGGCCAAGAACTACGATAAGATATAAATTCGCTAGTTGGCACGACGTTCAGAGCGAGGCAAGGAAAATTTACCTCCACATGCTGCTACTTTTTACGAATTGACCCAATGTCATGTCTGTAAAGTATTTAAAATTGCTACTTTATTATTTGGGTTTAGAGATTTACAAAAAAAAAAAATGTTTTTTAATTTTTTGATGAGGTGGGTCTGTAATCTCTTATAACTGCGATCGAACTTCACTTACAGAGGAACTAGGAGGAGAGGGCGATGGTGGAACAAGGGGAGAAAGAGAGAGCGATTTTAAGTAGAGCTTTTATTTATTGAACAAACTCATTTTATTCAAGAATTGATATGTCACTGAGGTTCCCAACGTTCAAAAACGAAAATATGGAATTAAAAAGAATTACTCAGGTCAATTTTTAAAAATTAAATTATCGCAAAAATAATGCAACATATGATTTTAAATGTTGATCACAAAATATGAAATAATATTCATTATTTCAAAGAAATAAGCTATATTCGATATTCGGAAACAATTCTTACTTTCCACTAGAAGCCCGATTCTGGAATTTTCTTTCACTAATTACTTTTATTTGATGTAAGGCAAATTAAAAAAAAAATAACCTAATATCATTATCGGAAGACTGCGTTGTATCCACCCACGCACGCTTAAATGTACACGAAACACTGGAGGACCGGCTGACCGTAAGCGTTACGCTACAGGGTAACCATAAAGTAACCCTAAAGTAATCTTAAATTAATCTTGAATTATAATTAATAAAAGAAACAAAATAAATATCTAAATTGTTGCAATTATAATTGTACGTTGATATTTACGTTAGAAGGTAATGTCGTAATTGCAATAAGTTTATTTTTTAGCTTTAGAAATTAAAAAGACATAGTGGCTGTCATAGAAGGTCTGTTAGAGGCGACTTCAAGCGCATCTATTCTCAGTGGCATAATGATGCGCTTAAAGTCGTCTTTAGGAGACTTCAGTGACAGCTACGCAGCCACTGTGTTTTTTAAATTTCTACCGTTGAAAAATAAACTCTAACTTTCCTCCAAACGTTCGGTTCTCCAATTTTATTTTACTAATTATACTTATGCTGGATGTCGAAAAATCTCAGGAAAAGTTTCATCAAAATATTATACTCATCGGAAGCTTGCGTTTTGTTCACTCAAGCACCCTAAAATGTATAGGAAAAATACTAAAATAACCCTGAATTGCCTCCTAACGGCCGGTTCTCAAATTTTATTTTTTTGAATTACTGGTACTCGATGTCCAACAGCACAAGAAAAAATTCCATACGACTATCCTTATTGGAACACGGCATTTTGTCCGTCCACGCCCTTTTACGTACATCTTAGAAGAACGGTTCTCAACAGCAGAATTCCAAAGGCTCCCCTATCATCACTACCATAGCTTTCGCGTCATTTTTCATTGACTCGAGTGCTCAGTCTGTCTCCTCAAATATGGCGCAATGGTAAAGCTCGAAAAAAGTTAGACTTTTCTCATTTTTCCTATTTGTTTTAATTTTAAATGCATTTTTTCTAATTTCTGATAACCGTTTAATAGAGGAGACTACAAGCTTCTTGAAAACGCTTATTATTTAAGGATTTAATTTCATAGACCAGATGACACAATCCGTCTCTTCTCTGAAAAGAGTTAAAGATACAACCTTAATGTCATAACAAATTATTATTTAAGAACAGATATGCTTTTCAATTCAAATCATGCTCGAATCGAGTATCTGCCTTGTCATTTTGAACCTTTCTTCATCAAACGATTTTTTAAAAAAGCAATCAAGAAAAATTTTTTGCTTTCCGCATTAAATGTACCGAAATTTCGGTACAGATAGCTGAATTTCTTCGGTAAAAATAAGGAGAGCTAGAAAAGGGGCTATTTTTACCAAAATTTCGGTACGTATAGCTGTATTTCTTCTGTACGCCTAGACACTTCCTGTAAATGTATTAACTTAGTTTAATTTTGTGTACATGACGGTGGGTCGAAAGTAACAAATTCTGGGATTCGAAATATTTACAACGCGATAAAGTAGCGTATTGGGATACTGAGCAAGTATGCTCAATTTCGAATAAATAGTCATGCAGCTTGGTTACCCGCGCTCAAAAGAATATTTTAAAAACTTTATGTTTGGATACTTTTTCAATTTTTTTTGAGTTGCAATTTTTTTACATATCTGAAGGCCAAAAAACTTTTTACAATTTTTGGCGGATTTTAATAAATTATTTCATAACAGATCATTCCTATTTAATTCACTCTTGTTTTCGGACAAAATTCTTAACACCTGTGTAAGTAGAAAATTCGTTTCGTATACTTGAAAACTGTCCAGTGACCAAAATGCACTTGGAAAAAAATCGCCATGACCTAGAAATCAAAACCAAAATGGGGTTTACAATTTTTCCTTAGCAAAAAAACAGAAAAACTGTTCATTTGTTATTTCCGTGTAATTTTTTGTTATCGTTAACAAAACTGAAAGAAAATAGTATAATATACAGCATATCAATGTTTCAAAGCAATATTTGTAATATTTCTCCAACTGTGGACTCTTTAAAGTTTCCCGGGGGCTATCCCAAAGTGGTATTCGGGGAACATGAAGGGCTAACCCTTGAACCACGACTACATTCTTGCTGCATTTAACATGCGATTGACACTTTTTATCATTTGTCTACGTGGAAAACCGACTTGGGGGAATGTTTTTTTGTTTGAACTGCTTTGAAAACTCTCTGTAATAATAACCTTAAGACTCTACACGGGATTAGTTCCTTATGTTCCCCGAGTGCACATTAGGATGTCCCCTTTGAGAAATTTTTTCTTCCATTGAAGATAGTCAAATTCAGTTTTTTCACTTTCTTAAAAAACACGATATGCTGGACAGATAACACAATACAAAAAGCCAAAAATGTAAATTTGGAAAATTTCGTGGGTTTGTCCCTTATGTTCTCCGACCATTCAATTTGTAAACATAATTTAAATTAACGTAGTTATTCTTCATGAATAAAATAATTTTGGTCATACGGTCATATAAAATGCAAAGGTAATTATCACTTAAGTCAAAAATTAATATAATTCTCAATTCTATTTTGATATGCATTTTTTTGTTAAAAAGTTAGTTTAAAAACTCTATTCGTTCATTTACCCGTAGTGATGTTGATAGATCCTTAACACATTTCAATTTTATTGTATATATTATAATTATTTTTGGAGTAAAATTCTTTTGGTTTATCCACATTACGGTTTCAATATTAAAAACTTAGTCTTCATTTAAATAAAATATGATATGTCCTTTATTAATATATTTCGTACATTTTTTTCTCGTGTCATATTTTAATTCATTCAGACTAAGTTCTTGTGTGTTAAAAAAAGTTAAAATTGAAATGTCTTTTACAATGTTGGATAATCCGTATTTTAAATGATTTGATAAGTGTCCTAAATCTTTGATATTTCTAACCAAGTTATTAATTTCATAATTTAAACATTTTTTTTGAAAATGTAATTTTGTTCTTTCAAATTTAGGTAATAATTTGTAATTTCAATTGTGCAAATTACATTTGCTAGTTTGATGTTGAATATGTGCTGGAATCAGGGCCTCTTTTCTGCATCTAATTAGGAATGTGCGTTGTTCCTTTAGATTAACTAGTGTTCTATTAGTGTGTATCCAATTTCCTATTAGTTTTCTTGGAGTGGCACCATACCTCTTCAAGGTGTAGTTTAAATAACCCATGATGTCTCAGAAGCGAATGCGTAACAACCGTGCGGAAAGCTGAATGGCACCTGGGTGAGGTGTTTCGAACTGTTACTCTGAGAGACCGGGTTATCTTTCCGAGTATGCCGATTTATGTGGGAGCCATTTAAGACGGAGTCAATGCGATGGACCGGCGGAATTTCAATACTTTGATACTCAATGACGACCTGCTAGAGGGCTACGATGCCATTATGGCCCCTGAATAAGAAGGTTACATGGCACGAATATATGCCTGTTGTGCGGGAAACACCCAGAGCTCTCGCACTTTTTGCGTCAACGTCTGCGAAAACCATGCCGAACAACTCCAAAAAAGGAGTTATGTAAGCGGAGAGCCTACTCTACCGCAGCCAGTATAAGCCAGCGACAGACAAAGAAAGGCGACACTGAGACCATCCGCGGACAGGCATCCAATAGAGGAAGAGCGATGCTTCAGGATCCAGAGAAACATCAAGATCCCTGTTTCTTCAAAGTCTAAAGATCTGGATGAACTGGATGGCGAGCATAGTGGAGATTTTTCCGAAGAATCCGACCTCTGGACTATGAATTGTGGTGTGTATTATGCAGCAAGAGGTTTGGCAAATGCAAACCGTAAAGCAAAACCGACGGCTGATCATAAGACCAAAAAAAGAATGCATCAACTTACCGCAGATAGGCTGGGCAAGACAGTACGCGACGCGCATTCAGTGTGTGATTGACGACGTAACATCAAGACCTTCTGGTGGTAGAAGTTTCCTTCAACCCACCAATATCTGGCCCGCATTTTCACCTCATATCTAAAGTCGGAAGGGCCTATTCCGCAGTGGTTGGTGGAAGAGCGCACAGTAGTCCTTCCAAAGATTGGCCAATTAGCTGACCCGAAGAATTACAGGCCAATGACTTGCCTTAATACACTGTATAATACTTCACAGCTATTCTGAATAATAGGATTTTTCTGGTAATCGAACATGTGTAGCGTGAAATGTATGAAAAACGCTGCTCAAAGAAAGACGTTGCAGGATGTCGAAAGAACCTGCTCATCGATAGATGTATCTGCAAAGACTCAGCATCCTACCAGTGCTTCCTATCGAGGGCCTGGATTGATTACCGGAAAGCTTTCGATTCAACCTCCGATGGACTTATCATCTTTCTGTTGGAAAGCTTGAAGGTTCATCAACACTTTGTGAGGTGTATAGATAGATTGATGCTGCTTTGTAAAACCAAATTTACTATCTCACCTAGAAAACATTGTGTGACAACTAAAACCGTCACCTTTCAGAGAGGTGTCTTTCAGGGCGACACCATTAGCCCACTCATCTTTTTCCTCATATTATTGCCACTATCTATCGCACTTCGCCATTTCGAAGGGTACTTCTGCGGCAAACCTGGAAATCGAAAGCATAAGGTCATTCATATATTTTGCATGGATGACCTTAATATAGGTGCTAAAAATAAAAGGCAACCTTGGAATGGAATTTAGGTTAGAAAAATGCGCCAAGGTTCATTTGAAGCGAGGAAAACGTAACGGCATCCCCGAAGACCTTGACCACATTCCTAGCCACATTCGAGACGTGACATCTAGAAAGGATACTCTCCGAAGCAGATACAAACGTCTCATCCGGCAGATTTGGTCTTCCCAACTGTCGGCGAGGGACAGAGTATCTGCAATGAATATGCTTGCCGTCCCGATAGTACTCTATTCATTTGGAGTGGTTCCATGGACGAAGGACGAGCTCAGGTTCCTTGACATGGGGTCACGACAGCACATGAACAAAAGCATCAACCTTAAGTCTTCGCTTCCGCGACTCTAAATCTCACGCCGTCAATGTGGTGGTACTGAATCTTGAATGTCTTCACAACAGGATTATTCTGAGTATAGCACATATAGTCGCAAATGGACGAGACCCTCTTCTTCAAATGGTCAGGAAGCACGAAGTAGGAAAAGGAGCGCTTCTGTACAAAGCAGCGGAGGAGGCTGCTGTAAAACTCGGCCTTGACTTCAATATCTGAGGTGAGCAAAATGCATAAAATCTTATCCATCTCGAGTACTCACTCCTGAAGGCCCGGATTAAGAAAGCACAGGATAAAAACTTCCGCGAACAGCTCCTCGACAAGAGGATGCACGGCATCTTCCACAAAAATGTGGCGGATCAGTCGATGTCGTATGAGCTAATGTTTGTTTTCTTCAAAGCACCCGGATTGAAGTCCTGCACGTAGGATATTATTTTGGTATGTAAAGACGGCGTCATTTTCACTCTATTATACCGTCGCCACATTTTAAGCGACGACATTTCCGATGATAAGTGCAGAGCGTGTCATGCACACCCCGAGCATCTAGGACACATACTATCAAGTTGTCCAACTCACGCGGGAACGACCTACATCCAAAGGTACAATGCGGCACTAAGAGTGCTTTATCATCATCTCTGTCACTCTTACAGCATTAGCCCTAGTACCGCTCCATTCAACGCTCTCAGGGAAATAGAGTCAATTGTCAAAAAATGAGAAGTGCCGCAAATACTGGAACTCCACATTCTCGACAATTGTGTCTGGTGCGCATTCAAGGCCTGATATAGTTCTGCTTGACTGCGCGAAGCGAAACATGTTCGTCATCGAATTTTTGGCACCAGCTGACAAAAACGTCATAGCCGAAGGGAGTGAAAAGAAAGATAGGTATAAAGACCATGTAAGGTAGTTGCAGAAGGCGGTCGTCCTTTGGTTGCTCCGTATCCTCAGGGTGCACAAGTCTTTTACCGAATCATCGAATTGAATCCGTCGCAGACTGTACCACCTACCTCACGGTCGTGAGAAATGGCTGCAGCTGAAAATTTACCGCGATTTCGCTGGAATGTTTGCAGTTTTCAGCTTAGCGCCCGCTCCCGGCGAAATCCCGCTGTTGTCCTTATGGCAAACTTTTAATCATATATATACCAACAGTCGTCCAGTATGCCTGAAAGTTTAGCAACCTGACCTTTGGCCTGCAGCTCAAGTAACATTGAACTCTTGTTCAGAACAGTTATACATCTTTTTTTGAGTGACGGTATATTTTCTGTTTAGACTCTATAAGCTTGATCGTTGCACAAAGAGCATAAAGTAAGTAATTGATTTCAATATGTTTTACTCTAGTTTATTAGTTTTTGTAGAAAAAAGTTATTTTTTACAAAAATCGTTGTAATTTATGATTATAATGGTATTCTGTAACGAAAAATTGGCATAAATGGAAAATTTATAAACAATATGGTAATTTACCAAGGTTCATAGAATGCTTTCCAGGTAAGAAATATCAAACCATGTAGCCATCTCATCGATTTTAATTAAACTTAGTGAAGATGTCGTACTTTATGGGTAATGTTTTGTGGGCCGGCATATTTTGAGTTAATTGTACTACGCATTTCATGTTTTCAGGATGATAATACAACTGACGAGGAGATGAGACTAATGAATTCTACGCATACAATGCTCATTGTAAAAGGTACATACTAAATTATATTTTAATGTAAAAGGACACACAGAGAAAGTTTACCTTCCATTCAATTTTTAAGTTTATTTTAGAATGCTAATGGAATAACTAATTTTATTTTTCGTTGCAGGAACCTCTTTATGCGATGAATCCTGCAGCTGCTATATCTTGATTGACAAAAATATAATGTTGGAAGCAAAAGATGTGCTCGGGAGTAAGCTTCTATTGACTCTCTTATATGCATTGCAGACTGATGATCTTGGATATGTTACTGACCCAAGAAATAGACTAATAAAGGAAATAGTAAAGTATCAGTCAAGCGTATAGCATGATAAATCGACTTGAGTTTATTCGTCAATATTTAGGTTCGTGAATGAAATGTGAAGTGCAAGGAAATTTAATAAAGGGTGTAATACAAAATTTTTACTTTTTTAATGGTAAACTAACCAAACTTTATATTTAGGAAAATTTTCTAATTTTAAAATATTTACAATTCTCAAATTCTCCCGGAACGTGTAAAATGTCCGCCGCTTGGGAGCGTTCTAGGAATATTCCAAACAAAAATTACCGTTATTATTAGTAATAAATATCGCGTAAACCGTAAGAGATAGGTCAAAATCGATGTCAGTTTATAATATGGATATCACATTATAGTTTAGTATATGCGGTACTGAAAACTCAAAAATGACATCCCTTTTACCTATCTCTTGCAGTTTACGAGATAATTGTTGTTATCTGTTAGAGATCAAATAAAAAACATATTTCAAACCTTCCCGCTCATCATAGATGTTGCGTTGATCAATGTTATATTTTCTATCTGCAATTCTCATTCACATTATTAGTATTGCTTGTGTGCCTTTTGTTAAATACACGTGCTTAATCTTTCAGTACGTTGCCTCTTCGAATTTATATTCCCAAGAGGTTATGGGCTCAGGTGCGCGAAACTCTTAGTGTAAAAAACGCGTGTTGTGTGAAGTTTCGCTCAAAAAGCTCTTTATGGAAATTAGAACCTCAAAAAGCAAAAATGATACCTGGAGGTACGTCTCTGGCGAAACACTACAACCCTAAATAACCGGCTAAAGCCGATCGCAAGACAAAAGCACATCTAATACTCTGTATAAGCCCGTCGGAAAGAGCATCTCTATGGATTTTTCGACGCCGTCGATAAGCTGCAATTAATGGAAATTGAGGTAAACGGTGATCTTTCATCAATTATGCTAACCTACAGTCTACCAAGTATTTTTGAGAATTTCCGTTGCGCTATCGAGTCACGAGACACACTACCCGATCCTGAAAACATCAAAATCAAAATAATTGCGGAGCATAATGCCAAACAGCTGAGGAGCGAAAGCAGTGAGAACACCGCTATGTTCGTATACTCGAAACAAATTCTTGAATAAAGGAAAGAGTGGCGGCGCTCGAAACGGCGCAGTTGAAAACTCTAAAAAACTAAAACAAATGAAAGCCCAACCGAAGTACAATTGCGGATTTTACGGTAGAAAAAGATATAAAGAGTCTGACTGCGTTTACAAGAAAAAGCAAGAAAACCCAACCGCAAATTGTGTAGAAACAACTCATTGTTTTTTCGCTAAAAATTAGGTACAACATTCAAATGAAGTTTGGTGTATAGATAGTGGGTGCACTTCACATTTGTGCAACAATAGAAGTGCATTCACCAACTTGACTGATACAACAAGTTAGCTGAAGCTCGCAAATAATGCCAACACAACAGTGAAAGCGAAACGTGACGTTCGATTCGAAACCGGTAACGTGAACAGTGCGGTCGTACTAACAAAACACTCTCTATGTACCGAAATTAGATACGAATCTAATTTCAGTCGCGCAAATCATCGATGACAACTTGAAAGTTACATTTAGGAAAAAACGGTGCCATTGTTGAAGATGTAAACGGTGAACATTTACTAACGTTTATCGATGATTGGAGTCGATGGTGCCAGGTCTGTTTCATGCGTAACAAGGGAGAAGGTATTGACAAGTTCTTAGAATTTAAGTACATGGTTCAAAAACAAACCAGACATAAAATAAAGTCCGTGCAATTCGACAATGGTCCCGCATAGATAGATTAACGGAAAAATTGGACGCTGATGGAGGCCGACTGCTGTATGTTGATTCAAAGTTATCGATACGGCGAATGACACTCGAAATAGGTGTACGACTAAAGGAATGCTAGACGGAAATCCTTACGAGAAATGGTTTGGAACACCTCTGACCCTTTCCTACTTGCGGACGTTCGGCAACAAAGTCTAAAAAGTCAAGACACCGAATAACGGAAAGCTTGACCCAAGGGGCATCGAAAGAACTTTCGTCGGATACTTCGATGAATCTACGGCCTATCGCGTGTGGATACCAGGGGAAAGAAAGGTAATGGATGTTAAATTTGTCGATCATTTCGAACTATCATATACTGATGAAACATTGTTTCCTGTCGAATTAAATCACAACGAAACACAAAAAGTTGTGAATTAGGTGACACTTGAATCGAAAATCGTCGAAATCAGGCCCACTTATAGGTGTCAAAATCCGACCGTAAAAGACAATGAACCACAAATTCTCGGTTTTGAGAGGCAAGTTGACTAAAATCCGACTCCGAAAGACGATGAGCCACCATTTCTCGGTTTTGAGAGACAAGTCGACATAAATTCTTCCAACGAAGACGAACGACAGGTGAGTTGATTTGGAAGGACAAAAAGAATGGCAGCTCCGGATATTTCTTCAAACAGCGAAGAGGAATTATTCGACGCAAATATTGCAATGAACACAACCGAAATACAACTGAAGAACGCCACAAATGGAACTGAATGTCACCAACGACACATGGGAATTAGTCGACATACCCATCAACGGAAAATTGATCGGATGCAGAACTATCCTAAGAAAGAAATACAACCCAGACGGAACTTTAAGTCTATTGGAGGCCAGAGTGGTAGCTCAAGGATTTTCCGAAAGGCCGGAAATTGAATTTATCGACACCTTTTCTCTCGTAGGCACAATGCAATCACTTTGACTACTCATGACACTTGCAGAGAAATTTGATTCAGAGATCTCACAAATGGACATCACACCAGCGTATCTATATGGCGACATCGATAAATTAACGTACATGTAGAAACACGAGCTGTTGGATGAGACTCTGTAAGAAATAGAAGAAATCTTTCGTTCTTAAATACTTTGGAAAAAATATGTATGAAGTCAGTGCCTTAACAATAAAAAAAATCAAAGTCGGATTTAACCAACAGCCATAAAACCTACAAATTAGAATACGTGCCTATACAGAGTGCGGCAGTTAAATTGGGGCTATTTCAATTTGAATTGCCCGCTAACTTGTACCTCTGCAGTGAGCTTCATCTCGCGGTATAGTTAGGTTAGGGTATCAGTCAATCAATCATAAAGAAGAAACGGCCGCATCAAGAAGGGCAAATTCAGAGCCTAACCAAAGAATTGCGATCACCGAAAGTCTTCGCGCTGCACAGTGGGACAAAATCGCGAAAAGCTAGCCAAAAGTAAGTAAGTTTTTTTTCTGTTGAAACTTACAAGAAAGAGCGCTCCCTTTACAATCTATGACTCGTTTTGAGCCTAATAATGATGAGACATTGGGGGTTCAAACTGCCGGGACAAGAATATACCGGCCTATACTGTGATCTTAAGTTGGTCTTTTTTTTCACGAGGGTAAGGATAATCGAAAATTCATTTAGCATGCTCGTCCGCCATATTAGATCCGCCATTTTCTTTTTTAAGTTTTTGATGGCGGATTCGTAATCAGCAACCCTGAAAACCATAAGAAAACTCAATGCTCTTCAGGAGTATTGTAATATATAGTATATTCAAGGAAGGTCGGATCAGCGCAAAACTCCTAGGTCTGAAATACGATGGTATCTCTTTGGAGTTTGTTTCCTGTTTTGAATACTTGGGTACGATTTTTTCTAGAACAGGTGCTTTCAACTCAGCTGCACATGCAGCAGTTAGCAGAGCCAACTCAGCCTCGGCGTACAATATTCCAACTAGAACTAAGTGCTCGTCATGGCCTTCCACCATCAAAATTCATGACTCTATTATCAAGACTTCCTTATTGTATGCAGCTCACATTATCGGATTAAATTATCTAGATGTGTTCGAAAATACTCAAGTCCGTTTTTTCAAAAATCTTCTGCGCCTACCCAGAAATACGCCTGACTTCGTTGTCAGAGTGGAACTAGGTCTACCCTGTGTGTCATACCAAATATTAAAAATGGCGCTGAATTGGCCTGCAAAGATTTTCCACATGGAAAACTCGCGTTATCCCAAACTTTGTATGCTAAAACTAGCCGAAACCGCAAATAGCAAAAATGTTAAATATAACTGGCTAGGTCAACTTATTAGATGTTTGGAGGAAGCGGGAATATTTCACAATCTCATGGATCTCAATGGTCCCAATCTTATGACTCAAATCGATGCTATAGCTGATGGATACCGTGAATTTTTCCATTCGCGGGATCTGTTAATATTGGAAAATGGCAACTTTAGTTACATATAGAGTAAAATTTTACACAATGATGCGCTACCCCAGCAATATCTGCTATTCAAAGCTCCCTTCGTTTTTAAGCGCATTTTCGCACAAATAAGAACTTCCTCCAGGTTCATCATTAAGCTGACCTCTGAGGCTGGAACAACTGTAATCGATCCACAGCAGATTTGCCAGTTATGTAATCTAAGAGAAAATAAAGATCTTCTACACATCATCGGCAAATGTCGAATCTACTCGCCCGTTAGAAATCACTACTTGCGCAACATTGGTATGATCTTAATTTTATCGATTTTTGTAATAGTGGCCTTCCCTTGCCACAGAATCTTGTATTCTTGAAGGCAATAAACATACATACATACATAAATACATACAATTTGGCCCATCTTATGAACATTTTATACTTTTGGCCAGCTTTTCGCGATTTTGACCCACTGTGCAGCGCGAAGACTTTTGGTCGACGTCGGATCCTACGTCGGATTTTAATAGTTTCCTGCGTCGTAGCCGACGTCGTAACCCACGTAGAATCCTACGTCGGATCCTGATAGTTTCTGACGTCGGAAACTATTAGGATCCTAAGAGGATCCAACGAGATTTTTTTTTAAATAAAATGTTTATGGAATAATAACCGTTACATATTTAATTCCTAATTTATAGAATAACAATGAACAAAAATATAATATAATATACACTATATATATATGTGATGTGATATGGATGTGAGACGTGGCCATAGGTGTATTTTACCGCGGTTCTACTGGGGGCTATTGACATTTTCTTTTTAGATTGCAGTTGCTCTTAGTGGTAGCCTGCGGTGGTTGTTTAACTTTTTTTTAATTATATACATATATATATAGTGTATATTATATTATAGTTTTGTTTATTGTTATTCTATAAATTGAGAATTAAGTATGTAACAGTTATCATTCCATAAACATTTTATTTTTATTTTAAATCTCGTTGGATCCTATTAGAATCCTCTTAGGATCCTAATAGTTTCCGACATCGGAATTATCCCAGATAATAATACGTGCCGGCACGCGATCGGCCCGACGGGCTGGAGACCAGCGTGCCTGCTAAATGCACGCGACAGGCCGGCAGAGTCTGAATGCGACCGAAAGGCGGACAACGGCAGGCAACGGTCCGGCACATTAGACGCAATTAGACGCCCATCGGGCTTGGAAGCGGCGAGGAACGACGGGCCTGCGATTTAAACGACCGCTGCAAGCTGATAGTGCGAGTAGTTTGGGATCAAAAACGCGCATGCGCGTTTTGGATCAGCTGTTCTTGTCGTCTATCATCTCGTGTGGCGTTCACACCCGTGAATTTTCGCTCGGATGTGTGCGATTTGCAAACAATAATTGTTATTCGTTCCAGATAAAATAGAAGAATAAGTAATCCACTTGTAAATGGAGTAATCCACTTGGAAAACGGAGTAATCCACTTGTATAACGGAGTTATACCTTTCATCGTTTGCGGTTTTTGGTATTGTTTTGGCTGTGTGTGGAACAAAAAACTAGTTAGCAATTTTTTGGTGTCGGTGTCCTTCAAATCAACAAAATTAGCAAATAGAACGAAAGGTAATGAAATTCTGCGTATAATAATATAAAGTCCAAGTTGAAAGAAAAATGTCAATATTATAAAAAGATATTTTTATAATATTGACATTTTTCTTTCAACTAGGACTTATTATACGCAGAATCTCGTCATTACCTTCCGTGATATTTGGAAATTTTTATTTTATTTACAGAAGAAAAGATTTTTTTTATTTAAATCTACTTGCACACTCAGCCTGCATTTTACCGGATGGTAGCCTGCATTTTACCGGATCTAGTTCCTGCATTTTACCGGAGCATGGCCGGCATTTCACCAGACCGCGTGCGCCCGACTTCGTGCGGGCCATATAGACATCAATGGCGCGCGTATTGAGCTGCGCATGTACCGGCAGGTACATGCGCATCATCGTTTCCAACGTCGGAAACTATCAGGATCCGACGTAGGATCCTACGTGGGTTACAACGTCGGCTACGACGCAGGAAACTATTAGGATCCGACGTAGGATCCGACGACGGGTTTTTCAGTAGGGTATCGCGAGATGGAGCTCACCGCAGAGGTGCAAGTTAGCGAGCATCTCAAATTGAAATTAGTCCCAATTTAGCTGCCGCACCTGTACACAGACACTCAAGAAAAGTAACCGAACTACGCGCTACTATACGTCGACGATATTTTGATTGCGTCACGCAATCCTAAGAGAGTTCTAGAAATCACGAGGAAGCTTTCGGATCACTTTCATGTCAATGCTTTTGGAGCAGCAAACTACTGTCTAGGAATCGAGATTAACCAAACAAAAGGGGAAATCACGTTAAGGGGGTATTCTAGTTCGAGGGCTAAAAAAATAGGCTATTTTCGGGAATTTTTTGTGAGCATGCTATGGAAGATATGGATATAAAGATTGTTAGGAGTGATAAATAAAGTCTCAAAATACAACAAAAAAAAATTCTTTTTGTTCATTTTTTTCAACTTTTACATACGAAATCCGTATTTGAACGCAACGCAATAACTGAGTAGCAAGTTGCCTTCTCCATGATATCTCAGAAACGGCTTATGGGTAATTGTCAAGTTGTAGGCGAATTTCAGCGCCTACAGTGGCAATCATATTATTATTAGAAATTAAATATTTCATAACGGAAATTGATCTTATCACATGTAACAATTTTAAATCCAAAAGGGGCAGTTATGAAAATAAGAAATAATAATGAATCCATGGGCACGCGCATATAATCAGTCGTACGCTGTTCTATTGTACCGTACGGTAATGATGCGAGAAAAATGTTAAAGTTTAACCTTTTTTATTGTTTATAAAAAAATAACGAATTTTAATTCTCAAAAGTCACCTACTTATGGAAGAAAACACCACTAAGCAAGTAACGGAATTGTTTTCATAATTTTTTTTCACTCCGAAAATGGTTTTTAACGCACGTACGGGAATGACGTTTTTGTTGTCAAGATGCACTTTTCAGTTTTAATATCGGATTCACAGAAAAGAGAGTTAATATTTTAAGCTCAATTTTATAAAAACTTGTATCAAACAATACGCCTAATATTTCTGTATTTATTACTCAACTGTAACTACAATATTTTACTAGAAAAACAGACGTACGGTAATGACTTCTGAAATGGCAAAAATTGAGGGACAGACATTAAGGCTTTTAAAATATTATTTATTTGAATTAAAAAAATGTGCATACATTAAATTTATGTTCATGTGAAGTTTACAAACTTGATACGTTAAGCGTTTTTCAGGTTACTGCCTAAAAAAACGGAGAAAATTTGTTTATCATTGTGCAAAGTGAGGTTGGGACGCCGTACGGTAATGACGTTTCGGGTGTTCTTATATTAAATTAAAGTAAATAGGAACAGAAATGAAAAAAAGGAACTGACCATTCTGTAGAGGATGATAATAAGTGTTTATTAAAATTTAAAAAAAATCAGCACGAGCTTCTAAGTTAATGTTATATTATTGGGACTTCAAATTTGCCTTCAATTTGACAATTACCCTTATCTCAAACAAAAAAACGAAAGCTTTTTGGGTTCGGTATGACAGTGGCTGCATAATGAACTACGGACATTAATTTTTAATTAATTTGGTTAATTTTATGTAGAAAAAACCAAAAAAATTGAAATTAGTTGCTTTTTTTTCGCTGTTTTTTGTTTAAAAAATATAGTAAAAATCAAAATTTTAACATGATTGTAGTTCACTCTGTGAGTTCTTATGTGTAAAATATGTGGTTAAAATTTCAGAAGGATCGGTCAACTGGTTCTGGAGAAATCGTGGAGCTAGTCCGAAAAAACGTTGTTTTGAGAAAAACGCGTTTAAATTTTTTTTAACAAAAAATGATTAAAAAATCTTACCAAAATTCAATCTGCGATGCCTGCACCGTAATATATAATATAATATTCTTAGATATATATACATTCGAAAAATGTATAATAACAAAAAATCGATTTTTCGAAAGTGACCAACTACACTATACACCCTTTAGCCATAATGATAACGTTTCGATACTGCTCGCACGAAGTCGCGCGTCGCGCGGTCAGGTGATAACGTTTGGGTTAAAAAAAATACTTATACTGCTCGGATCTTCATAAAAATTGAAAACAATATTCTTAGGTACATATAAATTCGAAAAATGTAAAGAAAAATCGATTTTTCCAAAGTGACCAACTAGAATACACCCATAAGTCAAACTGGACACATCGAAGAAGCTTTATCGAGATTCGGCATAAAAAATTGCGGCCAGTCAAGATCCCATTCGTTAGCGGAATGAAACTCAACATACCTTTAGATACTGAGAAGATGAACTCACTTCCGTTTAGAGAACTTATTGGTGCGCTCACATACATTGATGTGGTGAAACGACCAGCCATAGCACACACAGTGAACAATCGAACATGATGAGCCTATTTAACAGTTGTTAAGCTCAACGTCACTGGGAGACGGTAAAGCGAGTGTTACGCTATCTTCAAGGAACATTCAAAAGGAATCTTTTCTTCAGAAAAGACAATCGAAGGATGATTCGATATTCAGACACCGATTGGGTTAGCTGTCAGTGCTGGGTTCGCGTTAATTAAAAGGGCAAGATTGTGGGTATTTATTAGAGATGGGATGTGCAGTACTTCGGTTACTGCTTGTCCTCCGGCAGCTAGGTACTACTGCTTGTTCTCTGGCAGATAGGCCCTCCTGCTTGCCGGAGGACAGTTTTCAACTTTGGCTCCTGCTTCCTCCAATCGCCGAAGGAAGCAGTAAGCAGTAACATCGGCCGGGTTTCTACTGCGTTTTTTATCCTCCTGCAAACTTCGGCGTCAGGTAACTAAAGCCCTGAACCCTTTCTTTTGCGTCTTCTGACACATATGTGTCTTTCTCTGCGTACATTACATATTACATTATTATTGTACATTATTAATTTCGCAGTTGAAAACTGAACAGTACAGTACTAAATATTGCTTTGTACACTAAGTTTTCGGGAAAGGAAAGGTATACTTTATTATTCCAAAAAAAAAATTGTTTTTTATTCAAATTGCGGTGATACTGTTGCATTCGACAATCATTCGGACTTGTCAATAGACAATTCATAAATAAGAAAATCGCAAATTGCATTTTTTATTCAAATTTAAAATTCCCGCCTAGATAGATGTGACTTTTAATGGTAGTGCATTTTCGTATTACGATCCAGTACGGTCGAGCTATCAGTGCCATCAGCTGTCAGTCAGCTTCCTTCACACTTCGTTCCGTTGCTACACTACTGCCGAGAGCAGTTTCAAAGTGCATTTTAAAAACCTCAGAACCTTATTATCGTAGGTTGTTGTTAAGTTTCAAGTGCTTCACAGATTTCGCCATTTTTGTGCACCCCGCTACAACAGCCTTGAAGACTGTGAAATATTTCATACGTACGAGTTATAACCGAGTCGCCAATAATACATCGTTATTCTATACTTTTAGGCTATATCAACAAAAAAATCGCTAATAAACAAGATTAACTTCATTGCAAAGATAATTTTATTCTGTACAGGCCATATTTTCAACGAAAGTCACTTGTCTGTCTGACTTTCAATTGTCACATCTTTGTGAATGCTACTTTTTATAAAAACCGCTTTCACATCGACATAGTTGCTATAGTTCAAACTTTATATGTGAATACTATTGGGAAATTCATGCATTAAATCTTGTACAAAAGAAGTCTTAGAGGCTCTTCTGTGCATTTTAATTCCGGAAGTACAGTGAATTTTTGAAACGATCTCTATTTTCACGGCTTTCATGATTTATTTTGAAAAATATTTATTTCATATTAAAATATTCATGAGAGAATTTGTGTATTTCTTAAAAATACAACTTTTTTGTTCACAATATTTTCTTGTAAAATCATTATTTTTCGAAAAAACCGACAAAAAATGAAAATCGCGCTGATTTTTCATGGTTTTCTTAAAAAAAACTAAAAATACCGTGAAAAGTGTGCATTTCAGAGAAAAATATTGTACATAAAAAATGTGGGCTTAAATGAATTACATATTTGTTTAGTAAAACATTTTTCCATGCAGTGAGTAGTTTAAGAGTGACACTAATTTTTACGATGAAAGTAAAAAGTTCCTTGTAGTTTTTCTAACTTATGGAGAAAGGTGTAATTTTTTAAAATGGACTCTTAAAACATGCTTGAAGATCTCGAAGAACTACAATTATTTTTTGTTTACAATTCCTCTCTTAAATCAATAGGTTTCGAAAACAAAAAATTTGATTTTATAAAATTTTGGACTGGCGGTTTTTTATGTATTTTTTTCGTGATTATTTTTTTTTTTTTAATTAAATTTATCAACATATATCTACGCATATAAATTATTATATCAAAGAAACATAATTTGTCCTTTGTCACATCGGTGCAAGTCACATTTCTAGCATCTCACATTCGCGGCAAGTTACATTACGGCATCCCTTATTTGGAAAAATTTGAACACCATAAAAAATTGGCAGTCAAAGAAATAATGTAGGTCATGCCTCTCTACCCCTTTCCATTTTTCAACGTCTCGTTGGATGCGGGAAGAAAATTTTTTTGCGGATTTTAAATTTTTCCGAATGAGAGATGTCGCAATATAACTTGCCATGGCTGACATGCCGCAAATGTAACTTACAACAAATGTGATATGCAGCAATTATGACTTGCCGCAAATGTGACATGCGGCAAATTTGACATGCGGCAAATGTGACTTGCTGCTTGTCACATGTTGCTGACCCAGAGTAATACTAAAGATATCAATTAAATAATTACCTGCTAAAACTATTGGCGAGTTTCATTTATTCTTCAAAAAATCAAGCCATTAACACATACGCTCTCTATCGATTTAGATAAAATATACAAAATCTTGTTTATTATTATTTGAAATTGTTTTCTAAACCTTTTTTATGAAAATGAAAAAAAACGAAAAGTCAACAATTTTATGATATAAACATTTATTTTATTTCGAAAACTATTGTTTTTAGAGAAAAATGTTAAACACAAAACAGTTGGAAGTTTTCTAAGGTCTTTCAGCCTGTTATAAAAGTGAATTATGGAAAATCAACACCTTTCTTCATAAATTATAAAAACTACAAGGAACTTTTATTTTTCAATGTGAAAACAAGTTTCATTCTTAAATTCTTGACTACATGAAAAAATTTTTCAAAGAATGAATGTGTAATTTATTGTGACCTACTTTCATTGTGTATTTTTGAAGATCAAATAATTTCATATAAACGCAATATTTTCAAAATAAATCATGAAAACCGTGAAAATAGAGGTCGTTTCAAAAACGCACTGTACATCAGAATTTAAAATCGATTTGAATGTGGTAAATTTGATGAAAAGTAGCTTTATTATCCATCTAAATATTTATGTAAAAGCAAAACAAATGCTTCACTAAAATAATTTCTTTGGAATTTTCTTTAAGTATACTTTACCTTATAACTTATACAAAAGCGAGATCGCTAAACTTGAAAATTATTAATTGGCAGCTTTTTCAATTTTTGTGAAATTCAGTGAATTCATAGACAACATTGAAGATAGCCTTATTTTCTTAATTTTTGACAAATGCGTATGGTAAATATTTTCCCTAAAACGACTCTCTAAAATGAACAAATTCTGCCATTAAAGTAAAAAATTGGTTTTGAAATGCATTTTTAGGCAGGTTTGAAAAGAGAAGTAAAATTGACAAAAAAATAAAATTAAAAAAAAAGAATTACAGGTGAATTTCTGATTCGAAAAATCTAATGCTTCGTTTTTATGGTTTTTTTGGCATGCAGTATTAGGAAAAAATCGTCAGCTAAATCGCTAACATGTTCTCGCAGCTGATTAAAAAAACCTTTGAAATGACCCATATTTAATTTTAAATATTCCTTTTTTTTAAATATAATTTTTCTCGTTTGAAATAATAATTTTTATGGAGAGAAACACAGCGGCATAACTGCTAAGTACCGCGCAGCGAGTTAATCAAGAAAAATAGTTTCAAGGTGTTGAAAATATAAAATGCTCTCAACTCTTCCATGAAGTAAACTTATCTCGTCTTATTTTTTGCTTTTGTTTATTAAAAGTTTTTTCTTGTTACTTCACTTCATATTTTGTCAAATGTCTGTCAACAGTGCTTTTCAGAATAAAATCTATATTTATTATTTAAAAAAATCCACGTTAAATTTATTGCAACATGGTAGCATAGCGTGGTTACTGAAATTAATAAATTAAAGTGAATAGTTATTATCTCGTAATCAGTGTGCTCATCGTATTTTACACCGTAACAAAAAACATGGATTTCAAGCTTGTTTTGCCAACGCTGACTTCGGAGAACTTTCAGAGGTGGAAGTACGATGTGCAGGTTGCTCTTGAATCTTTGGTGATTTTTGGGGTGGTAGATAGGACACTGATAAAACCAGAAGGTGCTGCGGCAATTCCGGATGAAATAGCGAAGTGGAAGAAAAATGATGCTAAGGCGAGAGCAGTAATTAGTTCTACTCTAGAAGAATCATACCATTCAATGTTCAGATCATGTTCTACTGCTAAAGAAATGTGGATGAAGGTAATTGGCCTTTTTGAACGAAGTTCGACAAACACGAAAGTTATGTAAATTTCAACATATATGAGTGGGCTAAACATTATAATTCAAAAGTTAATAGCACTTGGAGAGAATATTGAAGAAAATTCTATTATTGCTAAAATGATTAACGATCTTCCAACTGAATTTGAACATTTTAAGCATTCATGAAATTTAGAATCTGCTACAAATGATCAGTTGACTCGGGATATACTATAGCAGCAGTTGTAAATGGTCGAGGAAAGTTTTAGTCAAGAAAGATTTTCCGTTAAAAGTGAAGGCTTTTTGTCTAAAAAAGAAGCATCTAGGGACAAATTAAAGGTCGTTGAAAAGAAGTTAATCACTTGTTATCATTGTCAAGAAGAAGGTCATTTCAAACAGACTGTCCGAAATTCAAGAGGGGAAATTCACAGAATGCACGTTTTCGAGGAAATCCGAATTCTGATTCAAGATTTGATTTATCCAAGTTTGCCAAAGGTCTTTTAGCTGGAGTAGCTTTAGATAAGAATGATGATACGTGGTATGCTGATTCAGTTGCCTCATATCACATGACCAAACATCGAGAATGGTTTGATTCTTATGAGTTACTAGATAAAAAAATTGAAATTAAAGTGGCTGATAGCAAACTGATGATAGGAATCGGAATAGGAAGAATCAATGTTCAAGTTTTTAATGGATACACATGGGCAAGAAGATGGCTCAGCGATGTATTGCATGTTCCTGATCTTGGAGATTCAAATTTATTTTCTATCTCTCATGCATGTGATAAAGGTTTAGAAAATTTTGGCAACTCAAAAGTTATTGGTTTAAAAACTAAAGAAAGTCAAGAGGTGATCATCGTTGGAAAAAGAACAGGCAATGTTTGGACTTTGCTGGTAAAAAGAGATTTAGAAGATTCCCAGGTTAAGTCAATTGAGGCAGATAATCAAGCTTTCATGGCTGCAGACACAAGACTTCGAATTTGGCATGAAAGATTTGGTCATGTAAGTTCACAGAAGATTAAAACTATGGCAAATCATGATATTGTTAGTGGTTTGCAAGTAACTGGTGATGATAATTTTGTAGGTCCTGTTTGTATCCTTGGAAAAATGACGAAGAAACCATTTAAATCAGCACCAAAGAGTGTCAAGCAAGTGAGTTCATTCATTCTGATCTTGCTGGATCAATGAAAATAAAATCATTAGGAGGAGCAGTATATTATATTGAATTTAAAGGTGAATTTTCTGCATATCGACAGGTTTCTTTTCTAAAATTAAAAGATCAAGCTCTTGAAAACTTTAAAGAATTTGTTCCGCTTGTTAAAGCTGAAACTGGAAGAAATATAAAACGCCTGAGAACAGATAGTGGAATGGAATATTTGAACAAGAAATTTGAAGAGTATATGCGTGACAAAGAAATTCGACATGAAAGGACTGTGCCGAGAAATTTTCGGATGAATTGATTAGCTGAAAGGGAAAATAGGACTTTAGTTGAATTAGCAAGGTCAATGTTATGGGCAAATGAAATTTCGACGAAACTTTGGACCGAAGCAGTGTCTACAGCAGCCTATGTGATGAATCGTGTGACCAATAGGAAAGAAACAACAAAAACACCACATGAAATGTGGTTTTGTAAAAAACCTGATGTTTAAAATCTTAGAATGTTGCAGTTTCATATGGCTATGGTCCTCAAGAAAATCGAAGTAAGTGGGAGTTGAAAGCAAAGAAAATGAAATTTGTTGGTTATGGTGATTCAACACAAATTTTCCGTCTTTGGGATCCTGAAACAAACAAAATTATTGTGTCGAGGCATGTTATTTTTCCTGAAGTTCCAATAACAAAAGTAATTCAACTTTTGGACATAGCAGAAGAGAACAAAGAAGAAATCTGCAATATAAATGAAGATCAAAACAATCTCGTAATGATTCAAGAAAGAAGCTCTAACGAAGAAACTAGTCAAGAAGATACATTGATGAAAACAGCGGAAAACGAGCGTGAAGAGGAGGATTCCTTTGGATTTTAAAATGATATGATCAAAACATCAACACCAGAGACAATAAAGAATAATAAAGGACCTGGCAGACCAAAAAGTTCGAAATAAAAAAAAAACACCTTTTGAACCTCATGCAATGGCTCGCAGAAGAAACAACGACCTGTTCGGAACAAAAAGAATGAAAAAGAGCTATGGATGAAGAATGTTCATCATTGATGAAGCACAATACATGGAAACTTGTTGAACTGCCGCCTGATAGAAAAACAATAAAATGAAAATGGATTTTCAGGATTAAAAAAGATTCTTCTGGAGCAGTTAAAAGGTCTAAGGCTAGGGTTGTAGCAAAAGCTATAGTAAACGTGAAGGTTTTGACTACGAAGAAACTTTTGCACCTGTTATAAGATATGATTCTATTAGAACCATTCTAGTGGTGATAGCTCATAAAGATATGGAATTAATGCAACTTGACGTCAAAACTGCATTTCTCTATGCTGATATAGATTTTGACATTTATATGGAACAACCAAAAGGTTATAATGATAACACAGGCCGAGTATGTCATTTACAAAATGGGATTTACGATCTTAAACAAAGTTCTTGTCAGTGGAATAAGAAACTTGATGATTCCTCAAAGCGTCATAATTTTACTCGAAGTCTTAATGATCATTGTGTGTATGTTTCTCAATAACCGGACTCTTTCACAATTTTGGCTTTGTACGTAGATGACGGTCTTGTAAGTTCTACATCGAAGAAAAAGCCGAATTCGTGATTACTGAAGAGGAAGACAAGTACTACGTAAGACTACAAATTGATAGAAACAGAGAAGAGAACACTATTAGTATCATTCAAAGACACTACATTGAAGAAATTATGAATCGTTTCAACATGATTGACTGTAAAAAGGTATCAACACCTGGAGATCCACATACTAAGCTTACAAAAGCTATGTCTCCAACAAGTAAAGAAGATTTTGCTACAATGGCTGGCATTCCTTATCGGGAAGAAGTTAGAAGCTTGATGTATGCTGCTTTAGTTAGTCGCCCTGATATTGCTTTTGCTGTATCAAAAGTGTGAAAGTTTCTGGAGAATCCTGGTATGGGGCATTGGAGAGCAGTCAAAAGAATCTTTCGATATTTAAAATCAACCTGCGGTATGAAAATCATTTATGACGGGCGAAGAGAAGAACCAACCTTGACTGGTGTTTGTAATGCAGACTTTGCAGTGGATATGTATGTATGTATACCATTAAGCCATTTTCCTTTTGGGGTAGGCGTGACACTACCCGATTCGGGTAGTGTTTCTAGGTGGATAGTGTTTCTTGTAGTAAATAACTACAAGTGTGGGCTCACCACACCCACGACGGATTTACGTAAATTTACGTAAATAAACTTCTGGATATTTATTTTTGTTTGGCGATGAACCTGTAACTCTGATGTCAAAGAAACAACAAGTGGTTGCTCAAAGTACAACAAAATCTGAGTATATTGCTTTAGCAGAAGCAGGAAAAGAGGCTACATGGCTACGACAACTATGATTTGACTTGGGTTGCTGTCAGAAGTTTTCTACAATTATTAGGTGCGACAATCAATAAACAATATTGATTAGAAATCCTGAATATCATCGTCGCACTGAACATATTGATGTACATTATCATTTTATTCGGGACCTAGAATACAAAAGGGTGATTGAAGTTAAATTTGTATCGACAAGTGAGCAGGCAACAGATATTCTTACAAAGCACTTATTTAAGCCTTCACATGCAAATTTTCTGAAGATGATGAAGCTGGACCAAGTTTAGACGCAGACGAGTTGATAGCAAGTGGGAGTGTTGGAAATATAGAATGCTCTCAACTCTTCCATGAAGGAAACTTATCTCATCTTCTTTTTTCCGTTTGTTCATTAAAATTTTTTGTTTTGTTACTTCACTTCATGTTTTGTCAAAAGTCTGTCAACATTGCTTCTCAGAATAAAACCCATATTTATTATTAAAAAAAGAAATCCACGCAAATTAATTTATTAAACATATTTTTCAAAACAAGTAGGCATTTTTTATTTTAGATACTCACAAGATCCATGTCAAATATAAGGCACAAGCTTCAGCTCCTAAAAAGCCTGATCGGTTAGTTTTTGAATGTTGGACTGTTGTCAAAAAATGTTACACTGTTACATATCAATGTTACATTCTTTGCATAAAATCAAAATTTTTTGATTCCAAAAGGAGAAATTAAAGAAATACATTTCATATACAATTCTAAGAAAATTTCCTTTTCCTGGAGCAAACTTTTTATAATTATTATGTATACTCTTTAGCGCACATGAGTTTTCATTATTATGGCTGCAGGAAGTCCTGCCGGAGTACTGCCGGAGTTTACCAGAGAAATCCGGCAAATCTAGGTACTACGCTACTGCAACTTCGACGGACTGGAGAAATACCGACTGGAGTTCGTAGTAGGTCCTGCGAAGGCCCTGCGAGCAGTAAGTACTGCTTCGCAAGATTTGCTGGTGGCTGGAGGGCAGGAGACAGTAATAATTCAACGGTTCGTCAACCGGAACGAAATATTTACGAATCTTACACGTTATAACTTCTTAAATGAATTTTATTGTTCAAATAAATATCAAAATTAATTTTCTTGATTTTCTGATAGTAACCTTGGCCTACGATCTGGACCATTTAGAACCTATGACCTAAATGGTTCAGCAAGTGTCCGGTCGGGACCCGGAGCTATAAGAATTCAAAGAATCTGTGTATGGACCTGAACCCTTAAGAATTTAAAAGGTCCGAGTCTGGACCCGAACCCTTTAGATTTTAAAGGCGAAGGACGACCAGGGCCTTCGTCTGAAAAACGGTGGCATGCCGCCCAAGCGGGATCACTATCCCCCTCCTTCTGGCGCTGCCATAGATTCCTGATCCTGAGCCTCCCCCTTCCATGGAGGCTTCAGCAGAGGATACCTGTTCTCCTGGTAGTGCTGAATTAGAGACTCCACCTCTCTAGGAGGCGGGAGCCTCTCAGCATCATCCGGAAAATAAGCTGAGGCGATAAACGCCTCTAGCTTTTCTCCGTTTCCGGCCCTGAGCCTCAACTGAATAACGGTAAGGTCTGTGGAGCAGAGCTTTGGAACCAAAATCGCATCCGTACCCTTGACGGCTATGCATGCTCTTGGTGCTTTTTGCGCGGCCCCTTATATGTACATATATGGAGCTACACCCTCCCATGCCACTAATCTTTTCTCTGCATAACCAGGGTTCTTCGATCAGGGCAACCTCTGTCTGCACTACTGACTTGCGCCTGGTTAGAACCGCTGAGGCGCCTTTGCTGTGGTGCAAATTAATTTGCAACATGGAGATTCCCGCCTCAGCCATTGATAGCCCAATTCAGGGCGTCTAAGGACACTTCTGGTCCCTCTACGGAGCCCAGATGGTTCATCTGCAAAGTAACCTACTGCCCCTAGATGGATCAGTAGTCTAGAGCCGCAAAGGCCCTAACTAAACATTCGTAACGCGTAAATCCCTTTATAGATTCCTTCCATCAGCTTGTCCAACTCCTCGAGAGATAAAAAGGCTTCAGGGTAACCCGACGTAACGACAAATCTCACTAGGGCGTTGCTAGCCATCTGCGTGAAAGTGAGGCCCTTTGTTTCCAGAGCCTTCTGTCGTTTCAACACCCTGTTCGGGGTAGTGTCTTTGGAGTCCATCTTCCTCTTGCCTGAAGAGCAATCCTGAGGAGCTTATTGTAAGGCACGCTAAGCGGGCTCTTCTTCTCGCTGCACCGCTACGGTTCTTCCTCCTTACGGAGAGTCCCGTTAGTAGATCTCGCACACTGGCAACAAGATAGTTTTTATCGGTGTCAGAAGTATGCACCGCTCCTGGTGGGCTATCTCCTGAGGAACAGCGCACCTTTGACGGTGGGTGAGGCGAGGGTCCACGATAGAACCCTTATTGGATTTGTTTGTTTTTTGTAGGTCGCCTATTTTGTTCCCATGAGAAGCTAGGGTAATAAGGAACAACCCCTGCAGAGCTCCGCTTGCAGGGGGCGGGTCTACATACTATGGGATTTGACCTGGTAGCCATACACCTCATTCGTGACTCCGGCATGTACGTCTCAACTGAGGAAAGCGCGCCAGGGTGTTCAAGGACTTTTTAAGCCTCGTGCCATTTACCTCTGGACACGGCGATCACATCGTGGCTTGGGAGCATGAGAACTCGGGCCCTCGATATACTAGGAGGATTTTTTATTACCCCCTGTAAGATTCGATCCTTAGTTTAGATCCCACAGAGAAGAGTCCGTCAGATACCCAGAGCAGCTACACCTCGCGATGCAGTCCCATTGGTTCACCTATTCCAGATCCATTGTAGGAAGAGACCCTTCAGCCCTCTCATCAGCTACAATGCCCCCCGATTCCTAGGGAAAGTGATCGATTCTTATGAACAGCATTTCTTGAACAGCAGAATATGAAGTGAAAATAAAAAAAAATCAATTAAATTTTTAAATTTTTATTCTCTTGGTAGATTTCTATGAAACTCAGTACGAGGGGGTTTTCGGGGAACAAAACACGAATTTGGGTTCAACATTGCAAAATTGCACCTAAATTTTGAAAGTTTTATTAAATTGGTAGACTTACATGAAAGGTAGTACAGGGTTGGGGGAGGGGGTCCGGACACAGAACACAAATTTATTATAAAAATTCAAAATTTTTACACAAATTTGGAAAATTTTATTAAATTGGCAGATTTCTATGAAAGTCAGAACAAGGTTGGTTTTCGGGACACAGAAAATCAATGTGGGAACACGAATTGGAGGCGAAAATTTAAAAAAGAATTTATTTAAGTATATTTCTGAGATAGTCAGTACCAGGGTATTTTTCGAGTTCTAAAATATAAATTTGGGGTAAACTTTCATGGACATCTACAAATGTTATAACCGTTTCCAAAATTAATTCTACTTTTAGAATTTTTACCCCAAAGTGTGCTGGACGTCAAAAAACCTTCTCTCATTGACTTCCATATAAATCCACTAATTAAAAAAAAAAATCAAAATTTACGTACCTTTTTGAAATTTCAAATCAAATTTGTGTTTTGTGACTTGAAAAACCCCTCGTACTTCATGAGAATCAAGCAATTAATAAAAATCTTAAACAGTTTAATTAACTTGTTTAATTTTTTGCTATTGACACCAAATTCGTCTGCTGCGCCCCGAAAACTACCGTCCTACCGATTTTCGCGGAAATATGCCAATTTGAGAAAAGTTTGAAAATTTGAGTCGGGATTTTAAATTTCTTAATTTTGGCCTAAAATTCATAGTTTGTGATTTTAAAACATATCTTATGACTTTCGTGTGAATCTACCAATTTAATAACATTTTCAAAATATGAGTCTTTGTAAGGTTTCGTAGCCCTGGGCAGAAACCCTTATAGTTTCGGTCGGTTGTCCGTCCGTCCGTCCGTCCGTCCATCGTAAGAATCAATATGGACATAGGCTCTAAAACTCACATAAGACCCAAAATTAACATAGGAACTAAAATTGACATAGGACTCAAAATTGATGTACGGCCCAAAATAGATATAGGGCCCAAATTCGACACATGGCCAAAAACTGATGTAGGGCCCAATATAGACATAAGGTCCAAAATGATTATAGGGCCCAAATTCGGCATAGGGCCCAAGACTGACATGGAGCCAAAAATTGACATAGGATCCAAAACTGATATGGGGAGCAAAATTAATACAGGGAATAGCTTATTTGTTTTTAATTTTTTCAGTCACAAATTTTATTATCCGCAAGAAAATCTTTCATCTATACTTTTGGGATTTCTATTTAGTACTTTTGTTTTAATTTTGTTTTTTGCCATCATGATTTAAGTATCCTTAAAAAATAAATTAAAGCGAAATTCACAACTTTATTTGGAAGCATCGGGCGTGTGTTCAACAAAAACTTGACGCGAAACATTATTTGGGACATAAATGGTTTGAATATTAGACTGCAGTAACGAGCGCTTCCTCCATAAATGTATACCTATTGCTGCGGGCTCAAATTTTTTATTAATGAAGTATGTTACATTTTTTTATGTTTATTCTATTCAAGCAAGTATTCTGCAAATCATTCCATACTTCGTGCAAGCTCATGCAATGAATTTATGTTCCTCATGTTACTTAACTGCTACACGGTCTTAAGTGTTTGTAAGGCAAAATTACAATACCGGTATTGTAACGTGTAGTTGCAATACTTATACGATGATCGGCTTGTATTCTTTCAAATTGCAATACACGTATTGCAATTTCATCTTACAGTACCAGTATTTCAGTTTTGCCTAACACTCGTATTGTAAAAGTGTAGTAAAATCCCAAACATTTTAAGAGTGTACGACTGTACCTACTGAAGATTCGTTCGTCAAGTTATCTTTGCTGATTAGGTCTTCTTCCCGAAGAACTTGCAAATTTTCCAATGGGGCCATCCACACAATGTTTGTCTGCCTCATAGTTAAGTTTTTCATAAACGTTGACTCGCAAAGAACTTAAAGTGAAATTGAAACCTAATTTTGTTTATTAATTAATTCATAATAATTTATTAAAAAGTGACAAAATATCAACCGGAAATGTGAATTTTTTAAACGAAACATGTGACGCTCTCATAGCCTGAAACACTTGGTGTGACGTCACGCCTTCAAAAAAGAAGAAAATACATTGTCAATTTGATGAAAACAACACAAATAATAACGGTTTTGGGCTAAAAGGGTTTATTTTTATGGAGTATAAGTATGTCGGCTGAATACGTTAAAACCAGTTCTGATAATTTGCCGATAGTAAGTACACTTATGATAAGTGATTTTTTTGCAAATTTCTCCAATTTCAATGTTGCTGAGACTCGAGTAGTAAAAGCAAAGTAAAAGCAATTAATAAAATATATGAAATAAATAAATTTTCGCTCTTTCTAGTGAACACTCTTATTTAAAACCAGCAGCATTTCCAAAGTTGTTTCGAAAAAATGTCTACTTTTTATAATACTTGTTGAGTAAATAACTCAGAAAAAAATAAAGAATTGATATGAATTGGGGCGAATTAAAATTTTTGAATGCGCGTGAATCCCGCTTTCTGATTCGCTTAAACGAATTGAGACGCATTTGGATGAATTGAGCTGGTGCGAATTAAATGCGTGTGAATTCATATGAATGCATGGTGAAGGTCAGTTCGAAAAGAATTAATAAAAAGTGCATGCATCGAGACTTGAACCAGCGATCTCTCGTGTATCCATCCACAGTGTCCCCACTGAGCTAAGGGACAATTTGCTAGATACTTACAGTAAATTCGGTAAGCCCCGCACGTTGGTTTTCCTGTTACGTATTAAATTGTATAAATCAATACTTGCTGAAATTTGCCGAGACGAATTGAGACGAATTCGAGTGTGTATTTTACTCTCACGAATTCAGACGTATTGACCAATGTTGAGGCGTTTGCGTGCTGACGCATTGAAGTGAATTCGCTGACTTCAACCTTTTGCACTGTAATGTTACATGTAGAATGATTCAAAATTGAAATACCATCTCCTCGAGTTTACACGCATTGACACACTGGTCCAATACGTCATTGTTACAAAGCGGGATTTGCAGGGTGTCTTAGTCCTTTCAATTCAATTCGTATCAATACTTTCTTCATTGCTGAGAAACGATTTGATTTTGAGGTTAGAGCTCACATACATCCCGGCACCTCATATATAAAACACCGTTGAACATCAGTCAATCTTTGGCGCATTCATGCAGAACAATTTCGTACCATTTTTTCGTTGCTCAGCTTTCGGTATAGATATAAATAATTTTCATGGATTTTTGACAGAGGTATTTTTACTTTTAGGCACAGAACGTCAATGATAGCACTTGTTTCTTCCCATTTTAAAAACCTAGTCGTGTGTAAATAAATGTAAATCACGGTATTAATGATAAGTTCACTTTAGCGAACGAACCACAGATAATAGAGATCAGTTGAATTTTTCGGTGTCAGGCGATAAGAAAGAAAGCACTGTAGTTTAACATAGTCCAACCATCGCCAAACCATCAAAACATCGCCAACGGCGATACCACGCTGAAAACACCAGTTCTCGTTAGATCACTAAAGTTAAGCAGTGTTGGGCGCGGTTAGTACTTGGATGAGTGACCGTTCGGGATACTGCGTGCTGTTGGCCCGTTGTGGGTGTGGTGAGCCCACACTTGTAGTTATTTACTACAAGAAACTATTCACCTAGAAACACTACCCGAATCGGGTAGTGTCACACCTACCCCGAAAGGGAAAGGGCTTAATGGTATACATACATACATACATATACGGAGGAACAGATGGCCTTCACCGTGACGTGAAGTTTTGAAAGCTGTCATGTATCACAGAATGCCAATGCGAAGTATAATTCACGAATTTCAATGTTGTAGTGCACACGATGTCATCCATATATCACATGAAGACCCATATGGTTCACTCAAAACTCTGAACGTCGTTACATCTAGCGAGACGAAGGCTATACTATATTCTGTAATATCAAGAAAGAGGCGATTGAAATATAATCAGGGACCGACCGAAAGTTTTTTTCCATGTCGTTATTGATAGAAAAAGAAATTTTCACTAACTTTAAACTGCTGTTTCTAGATTTGAACGAAAGTATGTAATATCTAAAATTACATTAATGATTAAATTAAAATTATTCTGTTCAATTGTCAGCAACGAAATGGACCGAAAGTTTCGGTCGGGTTCCTGAATATAATACATTGTGGAATAAAACAAAAATCTTTGCACATTCTTTTTATTTTTTAGTGTACTCACTTCAAATATCTGAAGACTCTTTAAGTCAAGGAACGGAAACCGTGAGTGAATTAAGTGACGACGCAGCACCGATACTTGGCAGGCGAGCGATAAGAGAAAATATCAACGTGACATCGAAGTACTCTGATGACAGTGACTCAGATCTGGATTTATACAGAGTTAGTAAGAGTGTTCTACTATGCATTTCCACCTAACTTACGATCATTAAATTCAATTAGTCCAAGAATTATTATTATTATTATTATTATTATTATTATTATTAGTTCTGGGTTTAGACCGTAACAGTCCCTGACGCTTGGGTAATCCCGTTGCGTCCCCTTGTAGGCCTAAGCATTACCCCATAGCCCTCTCCATAAGGAGAGGACCGCAGCCACGCTATTGGCTGACATCTCTAACTCAGTGATGCAGTAATATCCTGTGAGTGTTAGACGTTTCCCCGCAACCGAAGGGCAGTAACAAAGGATGTGAGTAGATGTCTCATTATCCTTTTCGCACAGATGACAGAGGGGACTTTCTGCAAGCCCGATCTTATGTCTGTGATATCCTAAGTTCCCATGTTCTATGAACAGTTCTGTTAGGATTTTGATTTCATTCCTCAGTCAGCCAACTGTTAATTTCTTCAGTGACTGACCTGCTGGAAATACCTACAACTGGCTCGGGTCTAGTAAAATTTCTTCCTCCTGCTAGCTTGGCTAGCCTATCCGATATCTCATTGCCCTTCATACCGCTGTGTCCAGGGATCCATAGCAGAGTGACTCGGTTTTCGGTCGCTAACGTATTCAGTGCCTTAAAGCATTCGCATACTAATAGCGACGTAGTCGTTGTTCCAGTCAAGGCCAATATAGCAGCCCTGCTCTCTGAGCATATAGGGATGTTCCTTTTATTGCCGTACTCCTTTGCCTTGTAGGCGCACTGGAGTATGGCCATAATCTCAGATTGTAGAACTGTGGCGTAGGACCCCGTCTCAATTGTGAAGCCCATTCCATTCCTTCTACGATATACCCAGGCTCCTGCTTTCTCCTCGTTCCTGGAGCCATCTGTAAACCAGTTGTCTCCATCACTAGGCAGGTATGCGTCGCCGTTAACCCATTCCTCCTTCGTGGATAGGCTAACTCGATACTTCTTGTCGGAGAGGTAGCGAGTGACCATTTTGTCCCTGGGCATGTTCAGGGTCGGCCTTCTCGCGATGTCGACTGGGATCTTCACTGCTGTCGAGACTTTACAGTGGACAGCTGGACCCCGCTTCACCAAACTACCGCCGCATAGGTTAACTTGGGTCGCAAGATCGCTGTATAGATCTACATAAGTGTCTCCGGTTTCAAGCTCCAGCTTTTCCCTATGGCTCTCCTACAGAGCCATAGGGTCGCTGCAAGCTCCTTGCACTTGTTTTCCAGGTGCTCGTTCCATGACAGCTAATTATCCAGAATTACTCCTAGATATTCAGCTCTTTCTTTGATTTCCAGTTGTTGTCCTCCATGTTTCAATGTACTCGTAGTTCCCCACTTGTACCTTCTGGTGGAAACAACAGCATCTGTCTTACTCGGATTAACCGATAATCCAGTTTTCTTGCACCATGAATCCACTAGCATCAGTGCTTGCTGCATTACGCCGAAGAGCACATCCAGATGCTGACCGCACACGATAACTAATATATATCGTTCGCATAGCCTATGATGTGAAGGCCCTGTTTCGAGAGTAGATGAAGCAGTTCTTCCACTAATAGGCACCACAGCAAGGGCGATAAAACTCCCCCCTGCGGACATCCCGAGTCAATGGTTCCACTTAGAGTGACATCACCCTTAGTCGTAGTTAGATTCCTGTTGGCCAACATGTGGCACGTCCATTTCACGACTGCAGTAGGCACACCATGTGTAATCATGGCCGCCCATATCACCTTTCCAGAGGTGTTATTGAAGGCTCCTTCGATGTCCATAAAGGTTCCAATCGCGAGGCCTTTCTCCTTTAGTTGACCTTCAATTAGGTTCACTGCTCCGCTTAGGGCTGTCTCCGTCGAGTGACCAGCCCTATAGGCGTGTTGCTCCTTGGGGAGCGGTCTGCTTAACAAGGCCTTATCGCAGATATATATCTATCCACAAGTCTTTCCACTGTTTTTAGTAGGAAAGAAGTTGAGCTGATGGGCCGGAAATCCTTGGGTGAAGTATAACCGATCCTACCTGCCTTCGGAATGAAGACTACTCTCGTTCCTCTCCATGCCGTCGGGACATATCCCAACGTCAGACTAGCCCTAGCAAGTCTCACTATCGGCCCTATGATGATCTCTCCAGCCCTCTGTAAGAGGGCTGGATAAATGCCATCCGGACCAAGAGACTTGTTAGGACTGAAGGATTTCAGGGCAAACCGGAGCCTGGCAGGGGTGACAGTTTCGTTGGCCAGCCACCGCACAGTGAGTTTAAAAAAATTTTTTTCTTAAATTCTGCTGACTGCTCAATTTTTGACCGATTCTAATGAATTTTTTTTAAATACTTGTAACGAATTATAATTTGATGTAGGACTGCTACTTTTTCAGTTTTCTGCAAAAAACTAACCTAAAAAAATATAAACTTGCCAAGGTAGCTGAATCACGAAATTTCGAAACTTTTAAAACTATGAAATCGGTAATATCTTTACACACAAACCTTAAACTCACAAATATCAAACCCCCGAAGCTCAAACCCCCAAACCCGTAAACCCACAAGCCTCAAACGCACAAACCTCAAACCTCCAAACCCGTAGACCCACAAACCTCCAACGAGCAAACCTCAAATCCACAAACATAAATCCCCTAAGCCCATAAACCTACAATCCTCAAACTCGCAAATCCATAAACCAAAAATCCCAAACCCACAAACCTCAAACACATAAACCTAAAACCACAATTCCACAAGCCCACAAACAGCAAACCCACAAACCTCAAACCCACGAACCTCGAACCCACATACCTCAAACCCACAAAAATTAAACCTCAAACCCACGAACCTCCAACCCACAAATCTCAAACACATAAACCTAAAACCACAAATCTATAAAGCTCGAACCCACAAACATCAAACCCCATGTTCGTAAAACTCAACATATAAGTACATCATGCAGAATAGCCCACAAACCCACCAACCTTTAGGTTTAAGAGCTTATGTTTTATGGGTTTAGGGTTCATGGGTGTAGGGTTTATGGGTTTTGGGTTTAGGGTTCACGGGTTAATGGATTTATGGGTTTAGGGTTTATGGGTTTAAAGTATTTGGCTTCAGATTTTATTCTTAAGGGCTTCGGGGTTGTGATTTGTGGGTTTAGGGTTAGTGAGTTTAAGAAATTTGAGTCTCGATTTCATTGTTCAGGGTTTCGGGATGAGGTTTCATAAGTTTTCTAATTAAAAACAAATTATTTTGAAATTTCGGCGATGTGAGTCTCTTCGAAATTCAATTGGTAACATTTTTAGAAGGAAATTATTCAATTCTGTCAAGATTTTTAAAATTGTGTTTAGAATATTCATTCACGTATTATCCTACATATTTATTGAAATATTTTATTATTAGATTTACAATATTACTTAACAATCAAATACCAACATCTTTTTCAATCATTTTTAAAGTTCTGTGCTATACCTTTATACCTCATTATTTGCCAAGTTTTAGAGGGTCAAAAATACTTTTTTCCTTTCTAAGATAACGAAAATACATACAAGCTTGTGATAAAATGCCTAGAATGATGTAAAACTCTGATTATTTACAATAAAATAAAGTCTTATGTTATTTCTTAGATAAATATTTTTTATTTGCAAATTTGGATTTTAACAAATGGATTTTAACAAATTGTTTTCACAAATGGGAGTTAAAACCTACTTCTCAATCAACAATTTTTTCACCTCTTCGCTATGTATTTTTTTATTATTCTTAGCTTTTATCTTGTATGAACTAACATATGGACTAGAATGAATAAGTAGATGGTGCATAATATCTTCATTTGTATTTCTGCGATCGTTCATTCTGCTATTTTCTAGCCTGGCTTTTCTAAATATTTTATTGTTTGCCTCTTGAGGTTCTCCTGATAATGTACCGATTGGAATATTGAAAGATTCGATGATATCTGCTCCGTGAAATAGAATTTTGTGAACAGATGGGGGAAGTTTATACCAAGAATATAGTCGCAAACATTCATTAGCTGTTGCTAAACAATATTGTTCAAATTCTTGAATGTTTGCGTCTATTCCTATACCTATACCTAAAGCTTCATACTTTTCAAAAAAAGCTCGAACAACGTTTCCTGTATTACTGGTGCCGCCTTCTTGCTTGACAACATCAACTGTTATGAACAGTTTTTGCAGAGCAGCTTGTACACGTTTTTTTCTTTCTTTTGTTTTTTGCTCTTTCTCTTCTTTTGAACAAGCAGATCCTTTCTTTAAATCTGAATTTTGTGCTACATATAACAAATATTCCATGCTACGTATTTTACAATGTAATGTGGATCGTCCAAATTTGTAGGATTCCTCATTACTGATATATGTTTTCAGCTTTTCCAAATCATTCATAAATTTTGGACCTACCTTGCACACTAGGGTGGCCCTTATTTTCCACTTTTCAAATTTCTCTGCTCTAACCCCCCAGTTTTGTTTGAATGCCCAAAAATAATCTCCAGATTTGAGCAAAATCGGTTAATATTTAGGGGTCGCGCAAAGACGATGAAGTTTCCCATTGATTAAACATGGGGAAAAGTCAGCTTTTTGTAAATCTATTATTTAAACGCGATGATATGTTACAAATGATTCCATGTTTTAGTATATTGTTCAGAATTTGTCAGACATTAAGAATCAATCATAAATTTTGAGGTCGAATAATTTTAAGCTACCCTTATGGGTCCCCAAAGAAAACCCCATAAGTGACAAATGTGAATTTTACGTAATATTGCGGTTTATTGAAGCTTTTTAAAAGTTTTTTTTACATAAATAATCATTGATTAGTAATTTATGAATACCCAGTCATTTGTTAACTAATATTCTAATGACCGAATCCATTTCAAATCAGGCAGGTTCTACACTTGAAGTTGCAGAATCTCTCGGGGACAAAATATGTTGTTTTTTAGAGGAAATTAGGCGATACGTATTTTTGCGATTTGTGAAAAAAACAATTTTTACAGAGTTATGCGAATTTGAATTTTTGGCTTTGTTTTTCAAAAAAACACCAATTTCTTATTTAAACTCGTATAACGTTTGACCTAATTGAGATATTTACGATTTCTTTTCAGACTCCGTTTTCAGGCCGTTTTTCTGAAAATCTTGAAAGTCGATTTTCTCAAAAAACCCACACTTATATTTTTTGCCAATTTTTTGTTGAAGTTGTACTATCATAAGGAAAGTACCTTATGGGTTTAATGCGGGCTAAATAACTTTTGTGGGCAGGAGAATTTTTTTCATAAAATCGAATTTTCGCATTTTTCTTGAAAACAACAACAGATACAAACAAATGTTAAGAAAATAGTTTGCACATTTAAAAAAGTTCTACAGAAAATTCTCTTACGCAATTATGATATCTTGTACCATTTCCGAGAAAAATGAAAAAATTCAATTTTCATAAACAAAAACTTATCTTCATTCCTGGCTTATGCAAGTACCCACCATTTTTGTTAAATATTAATCCAGGTATTATTTATTCATTTTTTAAACTGAGATTCAGATAAAGTTTTTATACATTGTTGAAAAATTCCTGGATAAATGTGAAATATATTTAAATATATTGAATATGAAAACTTTTCAGTCAAAAAATTTCTTGTCCTGACATTAATTTTGTAACTTGAATTGTTTCAGCAAAAAATTTCAAAATTCGAATATATGAAAAATAATTTTCTGATGATAAAACTTGTTCAGCCCACGTAAAACTAACATAAAGTCTTCCTCATATGAACGTATATATATTTTTAATATTTAACAAAAATGGTGGGTATTTCCATAAGCCAGGAATGAAGACCATTTTTTGTTTATGAAAATTGAATTTTTTCATTTTTCTCGGAAATGGTACAAGATATTATAAATGCGTAAGAGAACTTCCTGTAGAACTTTTTTAAATGTGCAAACTATTTTTTTAACATTTTTTTGTATCTGTTTTTGTTTTCAAGAAAAATGCGAAAATTCGATTTTATGAAAAAAAATTCTCCTGCCCACAAAAGTTATTTAGCCCGCATAAAACTTACATGGTACTTTACTTATGATAGTAGAAATTCAACAAAAAATTGGCAAAAAATGTAAGTGTGAGTTTTTTGAGAAAATCGAGTTTCAACATTTTCAGAAAAACGGCCGAAAATTCAAATACGCATAACTCTGTAAAAAATATTTTTTTCACAAATCGCAAAAATACGTATCGCCTAATTTCCTCTAAAAAACAACATATTTTGTCCCCGAGAGATTCTGCAACTTCAAGTGTAGAACCTGCCTGATTAGAAATGGATTCGGTCTAATATTCAATTGTTTGAACTATTTTAATTTGTTTAAATATTTAAGAGTATTCTTAAAAAGCAAAGTAAAACATAAAAACATGTCAATCTTTCGAAAAATAGCAACAAAAAAGATGTAAACAAAAAAAATGTTTAAGAAATTTCAATTTGTTTAAACATCTACGAGTATTCGCAATAAACAAATTAGTACTTAAAAGTATTAAAATTTGTCAAAAATTTAGTGAGAAAATGTTTCTCCTGCTTTTCTTTAAGTACAATATATGCTTGAACAAGTAAGTATTATTCAAATAATTGTAAAATTATTTAAACAAATTGTTTTATTGTTATTATTAATTAAATAACCCATAATGTCTAGAAAATGCGTTCATTTCGCGAGTAAGCTGAAAAAAACAAATATTTAAACAAATTTAAATTGTTTAAACAATTAAATATCAGTTAAAAAATGACTAAGTATTCTTAAAATACTGATTAATGATTATTTATGTAAAAAAACTTTTAAAAAGCTTCAATAAACCGCAATATTACGTAAAATTCACATTTGTCACTTATGGGGTTTTCTTTGGGGACCCACAAGAGTGGCTTAAAATTATTCAACCTTAAAATTTATGATTGATTCTTATTCTCTGACAAATTCTGAACAATATACTAAAACACAGAATTAATTGTAACATATTATCAGGTTTAAATATTAGATTTACAAAAAGCTGACTTTTTCCCATGTTAAATCAATGGCAAATTTCATGGTCTTTGCGCGACCCCTAAATATTAACCGATTTTGCTTAAATTTGAAGATTTTTTTTGGGGGCATTCGAACAAAACTGGAGGGGTGAGAGAAGAGAAATTCGAGAGAAAAAAATCCACCAAGTATAAATAAGAACCACCCTATTGCACACATTGCAACAACAACTAGAATTTTGATCAGTAAGGTAGTTACAGACTTTTCCATCGATCATGCAACATTTTAAATCAAATGTCAGTTCAAAATTTGTATCCTTAAAGGTAAATTGATCAATGTTTACTTTATCCAACAGTTCTTCACAATAAGAATATTCACTTTTCACTAAATCTATCGTTTCTTTAGCAAATATAAACTTGACCGGACGGCAATAGTCAACCGAATTGGGTGTTTCATTTTCCCATACAATATCACCATTAGCCTTTAATTGCAATGGAACCATTGAAATTAAGAAAACGGATGCATCACTTCCTTCATCTACGCTCATCTCTGATTCGCTTCCTTCATTTTCTACAACATTCCTTTCTTCAATGCTAGCACTCCATTTCTGTCGGGTTGTTTGCTGATTCGATGCCCCGTCCATGCCATATTTCCCTACCAGGGTTAATTTTTTATTTCTTATACTTTGAAACGTGTTTTCATCTAATAATGTCATTATCCGTTTAGGTGTGTGTTCTAACAAAGATATTAAGTGGATGCTAGCTCCTCTATCGGTAACTTCGATGTTATCTGGGTAGCAGTCTTGTTTAGCTTTAATGACATCTGAATACGGTAAAAATTGTATTCCGCCATTTAATTTTTTTCCATGAGCTACAATTTTACCATACATTTTCTGCGAAAGACGCAAATCCATGAACATAGCTAAAATGTGACTCTTATTTGTTTTGTTTTAATACTTAAATCACCATCTTCTGCATGCTCCCGTCCATCTTCTCTTTTTAATTTCAAAGCTTGCAAAAGCTCTTCTTCAGAGAACTGCTCACACATTTCAACAATGCGCCTTCTCTTTGTACTTTCAGTACACTCTGCATAAGAAAGAGAAGTTCGGCCCACTTTTTTTTTAAATAACTTTCAACTTCTATTTCTTGTATCTGAACTAGATAGTTAGGTGTATCATCTTCATACACTTCGAAATCAGTCTGTATAAATTGTTCGTATTTCGACAAGAACTTAGTTTTTATTCTTCGAACACTTTGCCACTTTCGTTCGTATTGCGGTAAAAAAGTGAGCGTAGGTTTTTTCTTTATAAGTTCTAATTGCACCTGGTTCAAATTATGCGAAGATTGAATATTTGCATTAATGATATCAACATATGATAGCTTCTGGTTTTTATCTCGAGTCCACAGCATTTGACGCAAAACAAGGTACTTTGTTGTATATATCAACATTGTAAATTAATTCGAAAAGAACTGTTTATACAAGGACCATATAATCTCGAGTCATGTCGCACTAGCTGTACACATATTTGCAGCGACTCATTTGCTATTGTTTTTAAATTCCTTTTACAACTCGAATGATTTTTCAATACGCCTGTAGGATACCTCTGTGACTTTGACAACAGCGACATCTGACACGCGAACTATTGGGTATCTCTAAGTTATTTGGGCAACGTTTATGAAAAAAAGCTGTGCATATCAATTCATTTTAATCAAAAATGTTAATCTTCGGTTTAAAATGAATTGTTTACTATAACATTTTTCGTTAACATTGGAATTGAAATTCAAATTTATTCCCAATAGTTCCAGATTGGTGGCGCTGTCATAACTACCAAACAGGCGTATTGTCGAAGACAAATTTCAAAATGTCGCTGAGACAAACTATAATATATATCCTCTTGCTACAATATTTTAAATGAAATAATTTAATTTTTTAAATAACATTTTTGATTGAAACATTATTATTATTACAAAACACTCTTTATATAAACTCTAAAGCCAAATACCTTAAACCCATAAACCCTAAAGGTTGGTGGGTTTGTGGACTATTTTGCATGATGTACTTATATGTTGAGTTTCATGAACATGGGGTTTGATGTTTGTAGGTTTGAGCTTTATAGATTTGTGGTTTTAGGTTTATATGTTTTAGGTTTGTGTGTAACGATATTACCGATTTCATGATTTTAAAAGTTTCGAAATTTCTTGGTTCAGCTACCCTGGCAAGTTCATATTTTTTTAGGTTAGTTTTTTTGCAGAAAACTACAAAAGTAGCAGTCCTACATGAAATTATAATTCGTTACGAGTATTTAAAAAAATTATTAGAATCGGTCAAAAATTGAGCAGTCAGCAGAATTAAAAAAAAAATGTGTAAAAAACTCACTGTGCGCCGCTTTGGGCCCAGTTGGGCCGCAGGTGACTTTGCTTCCCTCTGAGTTTCCGCCCCCCCCCCCCTTCTCCAGGCCTTGAAAAGCTTGGAAAATGTACCCTGATCAGGTGGGCCAAGGTATCCCCGTCCGACTCTGAGTATCCCCCTCCGGGCAATATCAGAGTGTCGAGAATAGCGTCCGGATTTCGATAGAGCAGCCTGTCCTGTCTAGCCGCCTCAGCTCGCTTCTCGATGTCTGTGCAATAGTTGGTCCAGCTCTCCTGCTTTGCGTTACGTATTGCACCCCTGTATTCGTCGCTCATCGTTGTGAACAAACTTTTCATTTCGTTTGATTGCGATTCACTGATATACAGAAAGGGTCCCACTGGGAGCAACTGACATCCATGAAACTGAAACCGGCTCTCAGTAGAACCGTGGTAAATGTCGCTTATGGCCACGTCCCACGACCGTGAGATGGGTGGCCACAAGGCAGACGAAATCACAACGACAGAGCTGCGAAACCTACGTGTGTGTTGAGGACACGAAACAACCCAAGTATGAGAGCTTTCTGCATCCATCTCGCAAGTCCCTTGGCATATTTTTGGCACGCGGGTATGGCTTGAAGTTTACGAACTAGTGATAGTTTCGCACCTCTGAGAGCACTGATCACAAGGACAATTAATTCAACCGAATATTTTTGATAGAGTCGTTGCAGCTACGCAGTAATGTTGTAGTCTGCCGGAGTCGCGAATTCGATCACCAATATAGTTCATTTCTCAAAGTCGTGGATAACGATGTCAAGCCTCGAGTGTGCAATGGAAAGTACTGTTCGAAAATCGTAGTTCCAGAAAATTTGGCACTTCTCGTTTTGGAAAGTTGACTTCATCTCCCTCGGAGCGTTCGACATGGCAGGGTCGTGGCCAACGTCGTAACAGCGACAAAGATGGTAATAAAGCACTCTTAGGGCCGCATTATCTCTGTAGAGATATGTCGTTCCCGGCGTAAGTGGGACACCCGGATTATATGCGTACTAGGTACTCAGCGTATGCATGACACGCTCTGCACCTATCGCCGGGAACTTCTTGACGTAAAATGATGTCATGGTATACTAAGGTGAAAATGACACCGTCCTGGCATGCGAAAATGAAACACTTTGCTTCTTCGACAAGGACTAATCTTCTATATTTCTGTGAAAGTTTTTATGCATTTTCTTGTCGATCAGCTATTGGCAGAACTTTTTATCATCCGCTTTCTTTACTGCGGCTTTTGGAAGTGAGGCATAGATGAAGTAATGCACGTTCCTCACTTCTGATGTTAAAATTCAGGCGTAGGGTTTCGGCCGCTCGCTGCGCGGCTTTGTGAGGGAACGCTCCTTTACCAATCATCTTGTGTTTTCTGACCATTTCTATAAGAGATCATGCATATGCATTATCTTACGTGTGACTATATCAAGGACCGAAAGCTCGTTTTTTATCCATTGAACTACCCCAAACGAGTAGAGTAGAACCGAGACGGCTCCTCCACTGGTATTTGGTCCTCACTGCGGCTTTGAGGCACGCCGAGGTATGTATAGGTCTCTCCAGCGTCAAGATGTCCAATAAAATTTATATCCACCAGCTCAGGGTCCTTGGCAACGCCAGTTATCATTCCTTTCTTCAAATCAATCTTAGCCCACTTGTACAATTCGAAGTCCATATCAATCTCTCATGTGTAACCCTTGACGATAATTCAAGCAAGTTGAAGTTTGCTTGCACCAGAAGCATAGATCTTCAGGTCATCTATATAAAATAAGTAAATGACTTTATGCTCGCGATGATTAGTGTCGCCGCAGAAGTATCCAGGGGCAGCGCGTGGTGTGAGAGATAGAAGCAGAAGTCTTGTGCAAAAGAGGGCTCATGGTGTCGCCCTGGAAGACACCTCTCTGGAAGGTGACGTTGTTCGTTGTCATACGATAATTTTCAGATGAGATCGTAAATCAAATTTTCCAAAGGGGCATCCATCTCTTTATGCATCCCACTATGTGACAATGAACCTTCAAGCTTTCCATCAGGCAGATGGTCAATTCAGGCCATTTACAGAACGCGCTGATGGGCTGCTGGGTCTTTGCAGATGCACCTGTCAAATAGCAAGTTCTCTCAGCAGCCTGCTACACCTTTCAGTTCCTAATTCAAAGACACTGTGAATAAATAATGATTATTATCAATCCGCGGTCAGCACTTTTATACAGCATGCGGAAAGACTTTTCATTCCTCCTCAATCTACCGTCCAATCCCGATGAATCCCAGATTCATCTCGATACTTTAATTACTTCTCAATCTGAATCCGTGCAACCTTCTCAATCCATGTATCTATTGCGAATGAATTCGAGGCTCCTCTAGACAAGCTTTTCAAGCCTAATACTGATCTGTTAAATAGATCAATTAAATCACCATTATGTGAAAAAATAGATGACACTACATGTTCATGTAATAATATGATAAAAATACTGACGAATTTACCACCATTTAGCTTTCCCTAGTATTACAAATAAAAATAGTACATAAAGGGTTCAGAAAATCATCTGAAATACATATTTTCATTTATTTCATAATAAATTACACCATTTAACAGAAACAGGAACATTTGCAGTATTATAACAACATTTTTTAATTTTGATAATAAAACTCCAATTGTTAAATACATGTCAAAAGCCTATAATAACCGTCGAATTATTAAGGAAATGCAATAATTTAGTAATATTCTTTTTTTTTAGTTTGAATTCTTTGAAATTTTTTAATATTTGAATACACCTAAATACTCCATTTTTCGTCCAAAAGTGAACTTAGCACCGCTTAGCTTTCCCACCTTTACTCCGCAATAAATTAGGCGGCGTGAAGTGAATAAGGGGAAAATGAGCTAGCTATAACTAGGCCGGCGCAAGAAATTTACCAAAAGTTACCATAAATGATCCAACATTTTCAGTAATTTATGGTAACTTTCTTAAGAAGCTCCGCCGAATTCCGATTATGTCAGATTGAGCGGGATAGGAATATTTGGGTCGAAATGGGATTAGTTTGGATTCAGTGAGATAGGAATCTTTGGTTCGAACTTCGACCTCGAATTAGTTTGGAATGAAATTGATTGGAGTGGATGTAGATTCTGGAATGAAGTAGATTACGATGTATAGAGAATTTTCAGTCCGAAATTTTTGCCAGGGTTTTGAAAGAATCCACATAATTTTGAATCGATTTTTCATTCCACGTGAATTCGCACTGATGGATTCAAATTTATTTCAAACGATCCTACTTATATTTCTATTGATTCCGCATCATTCTGAGTCAGCTTTTCATTTCAATAGAATTCGCTGACTGAATCAAATTCATATTCCGAATGACTCTAGCTCATACCGAGTGATTCCGATTTAATCCGAAAGATTCTTGATATTTTCAAATTCGGATATATGACATAAAAAATGAAGGTTTTAACATAATCCTCAGCTGAAAATTCCTGTACACGAACCTACACACAAACCGGCTTAAGACGATCTGAAGGTACCACATCATACCTGGCGCCTTAGCGATCCTTCGCTATTGTTCTGCGCTGGGCTCGATTTCGAAGCTGGACGGGGCGCTGTGGCTGTCAACCAGAGGCTACTGTATTACGTTACAGGTTGCAGTGTTACATTTAAAATGAATATAGTTAATGAACTCTGTGCCGCACCACCATAGAGGTCGAGTCGACGGCGCGTTTTTTTACGTGGTGATCACCAGTATGCATTTATTGTGGATAGAAATATAAAAGCGCCCGAGTGAAGTCTATAAAAAGTTCTTCTACAGAACCATGCATACATCCATTTCAATATTCTTCTTCAGAAAAGTATGAAAATGGTTACAAATTTCTCTAATTAATAAACAAAAAAACCCGCATGTTTCATTGGCAATTGGACTCCATACATATTTGTCAAAAAGTGCTGTTTTTAAAATCTGTTCCTGAAAAAAAGTTTTTTTTTCGCAAATTTCCCCCCCCTTCCAATCTTTTTGTATAATAATATATTTTCCATTGACTTATTAATCATTGAGAAAACTGATTAGCATCGATACAATTTTGACCTTACGAATTGGGGATTTTTTTAGTTCTAAGGAATGATATAGGGAGCGTTCCATATGAGCTGGGGGGTTGTAAATTTTTGGAGTGTCTTCAATCATGGAGAAGACTGATTAGCATCGATAAAATTTTGACCTTACGAATTGGGGAATTTTTGGTGAATTTTGTAGTTCTAGGGGATGATATAGGGAGCGTTCCATATGAGCTGGGGGCTTGTCAATTTTTGGAGTGTCTTTAATCATTGAGAAGACTAATTAGCATCGATAAAATTCTGACCCTACGAATAAGGGAATTTTTGGTGAATTTTTTAGTTCTAAGGGATGATATAGGGTGCGTTTCAAGTGAGCTGGAGGGTTGTAAATTCTTGGGGTGGCTTTGAGCATTGAGAAGACTCATTTTCATTGATAAAATTTCGAAAATTTAGACCAAAAAAAATGTTTCATTTTCGTTTATCGTAAAGGTTGCAAACTTCAATCTCATTATAGAAGCCGCCGGTTGAGAACCACAGCGCTCCGTCCAGCATCGAGCTCGATCATCTGAGTGTTGCAGCGCAAGACAATAGCGAATGGTCGCTAAGACGCCAGGTATGATGTGGTACCTTCAGATCGTCTTAAGCCACTTTCACCAAAAAAGGAACCTTTGAATGATGTCGTACACATTTCTGTACAGGGTTCCTACAGGGTTCCTGTACAGAAACACATATAGGGTCCTTTACAGAAAGCCGTCACGAAAACTCATGTTTTTTACAGCTATAAAGTTGCCTTCATTTTATTCCCTTAAATATCGAACTCTCTATCGAGAGAGCCAAGCCAATAGCGAACCCTCGCGGATTAGTTCCTATGCAGGTTCATGTAAAGGATCCTGAATAGTTTCCTGTACATGAACCCGCATCTCAATCCACGCTGTGAAGGAACCTGTACAGCATTATTCATAGGTTAGCTTGCGTACAGGTTTCTTGGCAGGATAAAGTGCGCAGCTTCCTTCGCCAAATTTCTGCACAGGAACCGTAAAGATTACCCGTACAGGTTCCTGCGCAGGTTAGTGTACAGGAACATGTGTAGGATCCTTTGAGGTTCTGATGCAGTAATTTTTAGCTGGAATGAATGAAATATTTCGAATCAAATTTGAAAAATTATAATTCATTTGGAGAGTATGGATACAAATATCGAGCTTAGGCATCCAGCTGAAAATTCCTGTACAGGAACCACCAAAGGAACCCGTCAGATTCCTGCACAGATTCCTGTAAAGGAATTTTCAGCTGGCCAGAGTTATAATCAATAGCTTGCACGGATTTAGACGAATTCATTTGCATTTTGTTTGATTCCGAAACTTGCAGCCGGGAAATTTTTGAAAAATCTGTTTTTAATGACCGATATGATTAAGCTTCAGGTTCTGATACAGTAATCTTCTTTTCAGAGTGAGAGACCAGTTATTAACATGGACATTTTAGATATACGAGAAAATCTTTTACATCAAGCTAAATATATTACCCCGAAAGTATTAACTTCCGGTAACAAAAATTACTTGTTTCATTACGTCTATCTAGATCTATTTGAAGGAATTCTCATTTCATCAACTATAGACAGATATTTAATAAAAAATTCGGAACTGCTTACGAAGTGTGGTAGATGTGCACACGTGATACATAAATTATTACAAAATACTGTGAGATATAAGAAAATGTTAACTCAAGACATGGATAAATCTGTGATTAATAAGAGTCTAGTAGCCATAAAGGAGCACGGAGTACTTTTCAATTGGATAAACACGACTTACTGGGTTGTAGGACGAATGTACTCGAACTCTCAAGCGAAGGAGATGTACGTGTGTTTTCAGGATTCAGCTCCTCAAAACTTAGTTGAAATGGCATTTAGATTAAACTCAATCTGATGAAATAAATATACTAAATAATAAAAACTTGTATCTTTATGGCAGAATGACAACTCACACTTTATTATTATTATTATTATTATGTGTTAGATAAAAATATATTTTACATAAGTATTTTCAAAATCAGAAATTAAAAATATTCAGAAATCAGTTGATGTTAATTATTTACTTCTCTTGATACCTGTCCCTGCTTGAAATTCCCCACTGTTCCGAATAAAACTCGGTTCAAATTGAAGACCTATATGTTGCGTAGCTCCTAACAACATCAATTATCATATGCGTGTCCTGCTGATTAGGGTATAAGGTCCTCGGCATAGCCGAGAAGATGTAAGAGCTTACCAAGTATGGGAAACCCCACCTTAAACTTTTTTAATCCCGAATTACAAACTCAGAAACGAGGTTGAAGGTGGCATTTAACATAATTCATTGATGCAATTATTGGTTTTTTGAAGATTACAGTTTGAAAAAATTATTTCATTAAACGAATTCAAAAGGGATCAAGTTCTTAAAAAAATATGCTGTAATAGACAACAATAATTATTATTTTAAGGAATGCATTCATTAATATTCTTCAAGATTATATGATCAAAAATTATTATTTCATCAGTTCAGAGATAAAAAAAAGTACCTTTAAACTGTTGAAAGTAGGTAGCTTTTAGTAAATCTCAAATTTGATCTAATGATTTTTGTCTATTGAATAATTTTGATTTTGTGAGTTAGGCGTTTATGGTTTCACAGCCTTTAACTTTTGAAATTTTTAAAATCTAAAATATGAACCAGAATAGTATATATAATGTTTAAAATTGATCAATTCAGAATGTCGAACATCGAAATTCCTAACTTCCTAATTGAAAAAATCCTCATGTTTTTTTTGGAGAATTTTCTCAATGAGTTTTTAAATAGAGAAGAAAATATTTATTGAAACGTTCGCTATTGAGTAGTGTTTTTAATGTATATAATTCAGACACTTCATTTTATTCGGTTTTGGTTTCGCATCATTCTCTACCAATTTGTAAGGTTAGCGGACAAATAATTCCATTTTTTTCTAAATCATCAATATTAACACGGGCCGTCGCGCAGTAAGGTGAAATAAAAAAACGAGGTTCAAAACAACTTTTAGGCTATAATTCTTGACCGAGTTTGGATTGTTTTATAGAATAATTCAGACATTATGTGTTTATTTTTTAAATGTTTCATTGGAATTTATATAGGTCATAAGTCTAGGTACAGGGGGGTGTGTCATTGAGTAATGCATTTACTACAAATAAAAACAATTGATCAATCATATTTTTGCAATCAAATCGAAGTTCATCTTTCGCTGAAGAAATATTTGGTGATAAAAATTGACCTCTAGGTCCTCTGTATGCTGGGCAGTAGGGTGGGCCGAATTACACAGAAGTTTCTGAATCGAATCGCAATAGCACAGAAAAGTTGCAACTCTTCGCCCTGATCGCAATAAAATATTTTTTTTCTAAATCGGACCATATCTTCCGGTCGCACATCGCGTTCAAAGTTTCGAAAAATCGTCACAAATTGAACACGTTTTGGGATTTCTTCTTAGTAAGTTATAGTAATCGAATTTCGCTCAAAATCGGTACGTGACCTCTTCTAAGTATCCGTTGACTGAAAAAAACATTCCCCTTCTCATCACTGTCTCCTGTAAGGGTGTTGGAAGGGGCAAATATCGTAAGAAGGAGCCATTTTATGGTCGTTATTTTCCTCGTGTGAAGTGTGCTGGTGCGATCGGCTAACGTGTTAAAAGCGTTAAAATATATCATACTTAGAACAGTATTAAGTAAATATACATCAGCCGCAATATGATTGGAAGGGAGGGGGGAGGTGAGCCTCAGCGAGTGTTGACCAATGGCCAAGCTGGGTGGGCGGCAGCCGGTTCTAGGAATTCGCCTTATCGCTGCGTGCAACGTGCCAACCAGACAAGTCGAGACGTATCGAATTTTAATGTTTTACTGTGCAATGTATTGTTAATTAGAGAAGGAGTTTGATTGACAATGACGTCAAGAACGCTCGGTCAAAAATATCATTGTTCTTTATTTAGACCGCCTGAAAGTCTGAACAAACAGATTCTTCCTGCAGTAGCTAATGTCGTTGATGATGATACTACCATTTACACTAAGGCATCTTTGCCAAAGGTCTCTCGCAAGAGAACTATACAACTTATCAAAACTCTTCACGATAAGTATTACTACATCAGTAACAAGTTAAACAGGGACAAAAAATACCTGAAAACACAAAAAGAGTACACCCAATACATTTCTGACTGTCAAAAAACTTTATTTCACAGTAAGGCAAAGATGCCTTAGGGTAAATGGACTCTATATCATCAGCAACGACACTGTCTACTGCAGAGAAGCTGACATCCTGTTCTGGACTGGCCGAAGCCAGGGCTAAAGAATATCTAACATTCTGGCAGTGTAGCAAAACATCAGCATGTGAAGGAAGAATCTGTTTGTTCAGACTTTCAGGCGGTCCAAATAAAGGACAATGAAATTTTTGACCGAGCGTCCTCATCGTCATTGTCATTCAAACTTCTTCTCTAATCAACACTAAAATTCGACACGTCTCGACTTGTCTGGTTGGCACGTTGCGCGCAGCGGTAAGGCGAATTCCTAGAAACGGCTGCCGCCCACCCAGCTTGGCCATTGGTCAACACTCGCTGAGGCTCACCTCCCCCCTCCCTTCCCATCATATTGCGGCTGATGTATATTTACGTAATACTGTTCTAAGTATGATATATTTTAACGCTTTTAACACCTTAGCCGATCGCACCAGCACACTTCACACGAGGAAAATAACGACCATAAAATGGCTCCTTTTTACGATATTTGCCCCTCCCAACACCCTTACAGGAGAGAGTGATGAGAAGGGGAATGTTTTTTTTTTTAGTCAACGGATACTTAGAAGAGGTCACATACCGATTTTGAGCGAAATTCGATTACTATAACTCATTAAGAAGAAATCCCAAAATGTGTTCAATTTGTGACGATTTTTCGAAACTTTGAACGCGATGTGCGACCGGAAGATATGGTCCGATTTAGAAAAAAAATATTTTATTGCGATCAGGACGACGAGTAGCAACTTTTCTGCGCTATTACGATTCGATTCGGAAACTTTCGTGTAATTCGGCCCACCCTACTGGGCAGACCATAATAAAATGTTCTAATGTATCTTGCCCACCCGAGTTGCACATCTGGCACAGACTCTGTGAATTAATTAAGTATTTTTCGCCCATCCAAAATCTACTTTCTTTTATTCTATTCAATTTTAACTGGAATAGCAGACTAAGCTCACTACAGTTTATATCTTTCCAAATGTAGTTGTTAGATGCAAAAATATCCTTGTATATGTTAGAGTATCTTGAGTGAAAAACGGATTCTATATCCTCATTTTTTATGTTCTCTTATAATTTACTAATTATCTCATCAAATGATTGTTTTGCGAAATCTGGACATTGATTTGTAAAACCCCGTTTGAATCCCAATTCATCGAGAATGTGCTGTAGCTGAGAAACCCGATTGAACTTAATATTATGGATGCTGGATTCTAGCGTGTTTCATTACCTCAACGTATTGTAGCATTTTTGACCAGTCTTTCATCTGACACTTCTAATATTTGCATCCAAAAACGCAAGGCTCTTACTATACAGTTGTATTTTAGCTTAGATCTACTTAATTCAAGTCGTACGTTATAATTTGGAGTTTTCCAGGGTAGATACAAGACTGATTTGAAAAAGTTTATCTGCACCACTTCAATTTCATCAAAATAACGAAGCAACCATATTTTGGAGCCGTATAACAGTGTTGCCGAGATAAACGAATCAAAAAGTTGATCAGCGGTCAGAATTGATATTGGTTTAGTCTTACATAGGATTTGTTTGGTGAATTTCCCAAATACTTTGTTATTCGAGCTTTTATGAAAAGGTAAAATTTTTGTCTTGGAAGCATTAATCTCAAGATCGTTTTCTTCATAGTATTTCGCTAGAATGTTCAATTTCATCTGGACGTCTCTGAGAGATTCAGCCAAAATGACTAAATCATCAGCAAAGGCCAAAAATAATATTTTGATTAGCTCTCACCCAAACCTACTCCTGAGACCCCATGCTCCCTGAAAAATGTTCCCATGATAGTTGTAAGAAGCATCAAAGTATAGGACTCATAATTTCACCCTATGGCATTCCCATAGTAATCCTAATAGGGTTAGAATTAACGCCGTTAATATCGTAATACATGTACATTTTTTGATAGAGTTTTATAATTACTCTCAGTAGCTTGCTATTTAGGCGTAGACCTAGAAGCTTTTTCCAGAGGATTTGGTGATTCACTGACGGGAATGACTGATTAAAATCAACAAATATGACAAACAGTGTCCTACCGTTCTTTCTAATAATTGAATGGATCGCTGTTCCTAATATAAATATGTTATCATTGCAACTTCTTTCCCTTCTAAACCCAGCTTGACCTTCAGGGATTAAACCTTTGATTTCAGCAAATACCTGAATTCTATTCGCTATAGAATACGAGTAAACATTTTCGTCAAATTATTTAAAAGTGATATTGCTCTATAATTACCAGGGTTGTTTTTGTCTCCCTTTTTAGGGAATACAATCGTTTTTATTTTGCCCTAGCCTTACCTAAACTTTCAATCAGTTCGCCGAATTCTATCTCGCTATTTAGCTCAGGAATATAACCCATACCATAAAATCAAATTAAATTTATGTGCTTTTGGATTCGAAAAGTTTGTAATATAATAATTTTTCCAAACGTCAATAGGAATCGGACAATTTGAAAATTTTGTATTCATAAATTTCTTTATTGCGATCCAAAATTCTTTTGCATCTTTTATATGTATTAATTTTCTTAAATCTTTTTCTCCGGCTTCTTTTTTCCTATTTTTTATTAATGCCTTATGAGCATTTTTAGTTACGTTATATTTAGTTAACTGCATATCATTAAAAATTGTCTCTTTAGGCTCCTTCAAAGCTTTATTCAATTCAACCTTTAGTTGTTCTATCGAGCCACTATTGATCTGAATTATTTTCGAGTCCTCCAAATTTTTCCCTATATGATTCATCTTTCTCTGAATCCCATTTATAAGTTTCTTGTAATTTAACATTATTTTTGTATATTTTATTAGCATTTAATCTATATCAGATCAATAGTGCTTTTAAAACAATTATTATTTAAAATTGGCCATAAGAATCGTTAACAATGCACCTCTACATCTATAATTTATTTTTGTGTCTCTACATTTTCTAGCTCTTGACAATACTGATCCCTCTAGTAACGCAGCATCAATCTGATTCAAATTTCCACCCTAGAATTAAAATCTCCTCCTATGATGCATAGAATTTCATTTCTATCATAGTTTAGACTGCCTAAGCTCTCTCCTAACATATCCATAACCATGTCCGAGTATAACTAAGTTGTAAAATATACCACCCCTACTACAAGCGTTTGATTCCTACTTCTTAGTTTGTTAAAAATCCACATGTTCGTAGGTTCTATTATATCTACCAACGAAATTTATTTGTTGATAAAAACTAAAATACCTCCGCTTGCTCTTCCTACGCTGTGATCCTTCAACGCGACGTGCTGCACCATTTGATAATAATCTACTAGAAAGTTTGGAGGTTCTTCCAGGCTTTTCCATAACCAGTTTTCGGTGAATCCCAATATTGCGTTGCCCAGAAGATGATCTTATTGTTTCTGGTCCAAGTTTATTAAATTTCCAAATCCGCCGATATTCTAGAATAGAATTTTAAATGGGGTAGAAGTCCTATGCCGACTTTTGTTTATTCGTGGAAAATTTTAGAGAGTTGTTTGGTTTTTCTGCCTTATCTTCCTTTGATCCTGCTTTCGTTCGAATAATAAATTTCTGCAAGTTTTGACCCTCAACTTTAACCTTCCTCTTTTTGTATTTCCTTTTATTGTCTTGTGATGTCCGGTTCAGGGGTGTCTTCTTGTTCGCTTTGATCCAAGTTATCATCGCTAATGCAATTTTTTTTTTTTCGAGCGTGCTTCTTTCAGGAAAAATTTAACTTCATTCAGATCGCAGCGCTTTCCCGCAATCATCATGAAATCATCCCTTAATTAAACATTTGTTTCCAGATATTTTAACTTTTTATATAGTGGAACTAATTGTTTCCTGTTCAGGGCCGGCGGGACGCAGGCCATCTGTCTTTCTCGCTCCTTAATAAGTGTGAATGTAAAGGAATTAGAGTAAGCTAGACACAAGCGTATGGAAAACAAATGACGGTTTTCCATATGCTTGTGTCTCGCTTACTCTAATTCCTTTACACTCACACTCCTTAAGGAGCGACAAAAGTAGATAACCTACGTTCCGCCGGTAATTTACCACGTACTTTACGTCAGGAGTTTTTTACATGATGTAAATTACGTAGATGTGGAACTTGCGAATAATTCGATGCCTGTCCGTATGTAACCTCTGCGTGTGGACTGTGGACTTGAGCTTGTCGGCGCTGCAGCAATTATTTTGAATTTTCGCAAATAAGGCAAGATGAATAATATAATATAATTGCAAAAATTAATAATAATTCTACACTATTTACATATCTATGACCTGGAAGGCGTTTATAACCACTATTCGTCAATAGTTTATCGCAAAACAAGCACTTAGCTACACGTTTGTCTACCCTGCCCAAAAAATCGGAAAGATTCTGATTTATCAAATCTTATCAAAAGTGTTCCGCTAGTGTTTTATCCGATTTTATCATAAATGTCACACATAGTTTTATCAGATTTTATCGGAAATGTCCCACGTACTCTTATGAGATTTCATCAGAAATTTGCCATAAATATTTTTTTCAGATTTTATCAGAAACATGCCATGTATATTTTCATCAGATTTTTTCAGAAATGTGGCAAAAATATTTCATATAATATTAGCTCATTGATCAATTATTCATTAACTATTACTATTAATAATAAAATTAAAATTATTCCAATTCAAAAGATGAATCTAATAATAACAATAATAATAATATTTCTAAGAAAATATATTGCATCAAGTTTGGATGAAAAATAGTAACTTTATTTAATAGGAACTAAAATGTTATTACATTCATTTACATATTTACATATTTATTAATATTTACTAGTTATATTTATTATATTATATTTACTAATATTATTTACTACTTATTAATTAGATTATTATATGCGCATAAATCATAAGGTTCAGTCAGTTTCATTTATTGAATTAAATTGTACTTGATGGTTACATAAATATTAAATTGTAACATTATTCTTAAGAGCACGTGCATTCGTCGGATTCCTATCTTACCGACATTTTTTGGGGACCCTACCAATTTCTCACAAAATGTACATTTTATCACGTGATATCGATCTGAGTTTTGGGAAATGAATAAAAGGAACTAATATGGCATTAGTGGAAGCATTAAGTGATAAATAATAATGATAACACAGGCCGACAAAAATGACATCATTTTTGTACCAAAAGGCCGAACCATGTTACCCGAAGGATTTTGATATCCTAAAACCGAATCCTTTATCCAAAATTTTCTATACGTCATGTTTTTGAGATATCCTAACCTGAAAGTGCAAAAATGGCTATTTTTAGCCATGTTTGAGGCAATACAACACGATTAGAAATTTTTTTCTACAAACTGCTAACGCCATCGTAGAGTACTCCTTTTTATCTTCCATTTCCATTTTTGTTCATCTCAAACAGATTTTTTTTTGTCCGAGATATGATACACTAACCATTCAGTTTCTTTTCGCCTTGCACTGTTCCACAAAGGATTGTGTAACTGAAATGGTTAATGTGTGATATCTCGGAGAAAAAAAAATTGGTTCGTGATGATCAAAAATGGAAATGGAAGATAAAAAGGAAAGAAACGTTTGAAAATAGCCATTTTTGCACTTTCAGGTTAGGATATTTCAAAAACCTGACGCATAGGAAAAATTTGAATAACGGATTTGGTTTTAGGATACCAAAATCCTTCGGGGTCGCATAGTCCAGTCCTTGGATTCAAATTTTCTCGGCTTGTGTAATCAATACATTATTATAATTACAGAAAGAAATCGGATAAACTTCCGAAAAGCGGAATCTTGAATTTTTCAAAACTTCGTATATTTATGCATTTTCATGCGCTGTTTACGAAAATGATAGTTGAAATACTCTAGAATTGGAATTTCAATGTCAAAATCACATAAAAAATTAAAAAATTTCATGTTTCATTCTTTCATTTCAGTCAACAATGAATGTTTAAAAAAGAGCTCTAAATTAAGGTTATAGATCTTTTGAAAATACATTTATTATGGCGAACGCATGTTAACTTTACAACTGATAGTTTTTGAGAAAATGGACGCTAAATATTAAAAATCACCGAAATATATCACTATGTGTAGCGGCGTGTGACATATGAGGGCATATTTTTCACGAACGACAGGTTCGTGAAAAGGTAGTGGTTTCACCAATATTATTTGTGGGACCTGTCACAGAAGGTCAGAACACTTACTGTTATCAAGACAATTATACGTACTGAATTTCAATAGCGATTTTCTCAGAAATTATCAATCTGGTTGGAAAAGGGTGCAAATTAACAAATGTATATTTTAATTGAATCTACAGCTTTTGTCTGAAAATATTCCCAAAAACTGTTGTATTCATCAATACTATAAATTCGGAAAACCATTAATTGTACGAGGTTTCCATGGTTTTTACCGTTATAGTCAAATTTGCGGGTATTTTCACTACTACTTTCGAAATCAGCCGCTAACAATATTGTTTCAACTTAAGGGAATATTATCAAAAATAATATTGAATTATTACAAGCACAGAAAAAAGGTAATGTAATCTTTACATCGATTTCAGAATAATCTTTACCTGCAACAAAAATTTACTTCACATGTTGAGATTTACCCACCACATGGCAAATAGTTACCATGTCAACTCTATTAAATCTTGTTTTGTTTCGATGCGGAAAAATTGAATCTTATCTACTTAAAAATGACCCTGAATAAAAATTAACTTATGTTTTTCCTGTCAGGATTATGTTTGTTAACTTTAATTAATCATCACTTCACTCTATTTGAAAAGTGGACAAAAAGTGGAAATTTTTTATAAAAAACTGCAAACTTCTAGCATTATTCTAAGAGAATATTATTATAACTGGTAATAAATTGTTTGAACAATTATTTCTGTTTAACTTAATTGCTAATTGCCTCGATCTAAATGAAAGGTTCAAAATATGTAGAAAAGTTCGGAAAAAACCGCGACCTTATAAATCTATTTCAAGAGAAAATTTGCTAAAAACAATAATAAATTGTTCAAACAATTTACGGAAACATATCATCATCAGTAGAAAGTAGTATTATAATATGCATTAGAAACGACATGCATGGAGATTCCAGAAAAAAAATTATCAAAGCATTTTTGGACCATCTAGTATAAAATATTTATATAGTTAAAGTAGAGTGAGCACCCAGTGATATAAAGATAAACAGGAGATAGAAGGCCTTTTTGACTCAATTCGGGTGAAGAATAAAAGGGGCCCTCTTATTACCAAACGCCAAGCACTGACCGCCAGCTCAATTTGAGTGCACCGAAGGAAACTACTGCGGCTGCCGGGCCATGTTAGTATCCTTGTGGGATACCAACTCTTCCCTTTCACTACCTCCCTACAGCGAGAGGAAGGGACTTTGCAGAACCCCTTGCCTCATAACAGCCTTAGGCCCCACGGGAAATTCCCAAGGGTTGCCCTTGACCCTTACTTGGCGAGTAAGAATTTCTTCTTTATGAACTTCTTCTTATTAGCTGGTTCTTTAACTCGGGCTAAGAAAAAGGTTGCTATTACGTGCAGGCGAAATCCTAACGCTTAATCCCTTTTATGACTTCATTGCGGAGACGTGCTTCTGGAAAGGAAAACTGTATTATGCTAATATCACGACATCCCAGGATGCTTCATCTGGCGAGTATCGACTTATGAGTATCGAGAAAAATTCCACGGGGTTCATGATAATATATTATCCTAAAACTGTACTATAATTATATTCGGAACAAAAATTAGTGTCTTTCTACAGAAATTTGCAGCAAGTAAAAATTTCTTATCTTGCGGTATAAATAATACAGTTGATGAATTTCTAGAATAATATTTCTTTTTCAGCATATTTCGTAATTATTAAAAGAATTTTATTTTTTATAAAAGTTTTGCTCATTATTTGTACAAAGTTATTATTCCGTCGATTTAATGACACATTTAAGAAATGCTGACAAACAAAAAAGTTAATTTTTAAGCGAACAGTTGCATTATTAACAAAATAATTAAATTTTCAAGCAAAAAAGTTACTTTTCAACCAAGAAAGATACATTTTTAACTAAGAAAGATGTCTTTTCTACCATAAAAGATAAATTCTAAATCCAAAAGTAACAAATTTTAAATACACAGTTGAGTTTTCTCACAAAAAAGATAACTTTATTTGAAAAGTTGAATCTTGAATCTACCATGGTGCATTTGTAAGCAAATGGTCCTATTTTTAAACTGAAAAGATAAAAATTCAAGCAAGAAAAGTTGACCCAGTGAGCACAAAATTTGACGACGTCTGCACGACATCGTTACGAGATATTTACGATGACTTTAAGACATCCTATGTCCATGTCGTTAAGATGTATTTACGATCTCGAAAATACATAGTCAGATCGTACGACGTCTTTACGATATCGTAAAGACATCTTAAAGACATGGACATAGGATCTCGTAATGTTGTCGTAAAGATGTCGTAACGATGTCGTAAAGACGTCGTAAAGACGTCGCCAAATTGTGTGCCCACTGGGGAATTTTCAACCCAAAAATTTGAATCTTCAACAAAAAAGTTCATTTTCTACCCGTGAAAATGACTTTTGTACTATCAATGACGAACTTTCAACCTGAAGAGGAATTTTTAACAAAATAGTTGGATCGTCTATGAAGTAAATAAAGTTTAAATGAGGAAATATCAAGTTCTAACCAAATAGTTGAATTCGCAACTAGAACATTTTTTTTTCAGTCAAAAATGAAAATAATAAAATTTTCATTTTAAAACAAAACGAAGTTTCAACATTTTGAATCAATCGAAAAAAAATGGATTTTAATCCAAATAGTTCAATTTTCTACGAAATTTTTGAATTGTTAAGCTAAACAGACGAATCTTCGACAAAAGAGATCAATTTTCAACTAAAATGATAAATGAATTGTCGAAATTTGCTAAATATTAGATAAACCTTCATTCAAGTACCTGATTTTTCAAACAAAAATATTAATTTTCAATGAAATAGTTGAATCCTCCACCCAAACAGATTAATTTGCGACCGCACACTTTAATTTTCAACCAAAAAGGATGATTTTTTAAAAAGGAGAAATAAATTTTTAACCAAGAAAGATGACTCTTCTATCGCATAAAAAGAGAATTTACAATCCGGAACATGTTACGAGCGAATCTCCATTCTTTTTCTTTATAATTAATGAAGTTCGAAATATTCTTTCAAGCTACATTGATTCAAAACTCTATTTGAGTTTCAAGGGACTCTCTGCTCGCTCGTAACCTGAGAGGTACTGTCAGCATGCTTACGCAGCATTCCAAGCTCCCGGGGACTGACAGCGAGCCAACTTGTGAATGAGGAGAGTAATGGCCTGAGAGAATAATTTTAATCAAGGATTAACATTATTCTCTGATGAAAACATGCTTCTCATTTTTTTTACACAGTATTTGAATTTTGCTTCCTCTTCCCCAAACCACTCAATAACATTAGGATGGATTTCGGAAGGGAATTGTATGAGTGTACGGAATGATTAGTGTGCACCTGGGCCTAGGTGAACAAGAAAATTAAACCCTGCACCTAGAATATAAGATTAAAGGATAAAAAAAAATAATATTAATAATAATCTAGAATTAAGGGAAAGGAAAATTAATTCTAAGGCATTAGCCTCGAGGACCTAAATTAAAAACATATAAGAGAACCTGAAAAGAACGAGTATAGTTGCACTCGCTATGCGGTCACACACACATACGCGCAAGGTACCCATTCCATCTTTATCTCTCCAACGTTCTGAACATCGCCGTCGCGTTCTTTGCATGTAGCTACACTGACGCAACGATCGGAAGCCTCCGCACTCTACACGCTGTCCTCTCTCTTTCTCTCTGCACGCCATTCTTCCATAAGTCCGTCTCGCTTTCGCCTTTGCATACTTCCCACCGTAGCCGGACAGTACGAGCACGTGGAAAATACCAGGACAACTCCACGTGTTCACTCAGCAAAAACTTGTAACGCCAAAATACTCGTTTTTTTTTTTTTTTAAGAGGGTTGGAATTAATATACACTTATATTCAAGTTGAAAATTCCAACCTGCATCAATTTCGATGCAAATTGAAATTAAAATTTCTTTCAGAAATATAAAGGAAGAGTTGAATGCACCTCATTTCTGTCAGGTGCTGACGAGGTTCCTGTCTCACAGGTTCAAAATAGCAAATGGAAGCATTTGGCAATGCAATTCTCGCACACTTGGAAATCAAGCTACCTGGATAGTCAAATTTGCAAACGCTGCTTTGACTCTCACGGTGCATCCCTACCTTCCTAATCCAAATTCCGCAACTCTGCAAAAATCCCTACCTGAATCACCTCAATTATAAACCGTCCAACAGAAGTCAAAAATTGCAGTCTCCTGAACAACCTGGCACGGGCCAGAACTACTCAGATTTTTGTCCGTCCGATGCTGGAACAAAGAACCAAACGAAGTTTTAATCGGTAAAAACTTAGTCCGTAAGACGCAACCACGTCCTATCCTTGGCACCGGAATTCTAACTTTCGACCACGTAACGGGAGTGAGCCGCCGGAATCGATGGGTTTGTAATCATTAAAATTGGGTTCGCGGTCCGGACGAAAAAATTTCGAAAATCTCTATCCAACGGGAGGTAGGACCGTAACGGGAGCGGTCAGTTCTTTTCGCGTCCTATTCGACCTACTCAAAAACAAAATTTGAGTTTAGTCTAGAAAAAGTTCGCCCCTTTTCGAATCTCAAAACGAAAAGGAGCAATTTTCTCGGAAGGCTTCAATTCACTTTTACGAGAAGTAGATATAATTTCTACCTCCCGTAAAAGCGAATTCACGGAAGATGACAGGTGTTTGCGCGTTTTTGTGTGTGACGCGAATACCCTGAAAGACTAGAGTGGGTTAATAGACCCACGGAAATAGAAGGTTTTCGCCCGCTTTATTAAGAGAAGAAAATTCGGAAGTCACTTCTGGACTTAGTTTTCCCTTTTCTATCCGACGAGCGGTAATTTTAGTGCAACGAATTGGTGAGAGGTATCGTTCCTTTTTTTTTGCTATTATATTTTTTCTTTTCCTCTACCTGTTGACATCCTACCTATTGTAGAATGTGCCCTGTTATATTGTATTGTTATTTTTCTGCTCTTGTTGTAATGTTCACTTTTTCTTTGTGTCTTGAATAAACTTCATTATTGTCATAAAGATTGGAAACTCAAACTCATTTCTAATTCGGCAAACCTGTGAAACCCTGAATTCTAAATTTCCGGGACAACAACTCTCATTCCGAGATTGTTTTAAAATAAAATGTTTATGGGATAATAACTGTTGCATATTTAATTCCTAATTTATACCAATCTATAATATAATATACACTATATAAATAAATATATATATTGTAACGACGTTTTCCAAAATTCTGTGTACACACTGTTAACCACAGCCTGGCCGGGGGAGGGTCAGGATGGAAAACCAAGTTATTTATTAAACTGTGTGTGGCTGTCACTTACCTTCCGACCGGGACCTTCAAAACGGAGTCAACCACGTTCGTGAGTCACACTCTTTCGACTCACGAACAACCCACGAAGCTCGTTGATTTTTTTCCGGCGCCAGATAGGGGTGACCCTATGCGAGCCACGTAGGAACCGGTCCCGTCGCGCTCGACAATCCGACCAACTCGCCCTTAACCTAACATGAGACAGAAGCAGGGGATGGGATTTGCGTGAGTGAGAGAGAAGTTCAATTTTTATATACAAGAAAAACGGATAAAAACCAAAACTTTAATCAAATTTACTATACACAATATAATCAGTATTTTACCCTCGCGTCGAGTTTACAAATCCGAGCGCGGAACGGACAAACCACCTTCCTTTAAGCGACCTGTCACCATCTTGCGAGATCGTCCGAGGCACCCGCGTTTACACCGCAGTTTTACCTGCGTACATCGGCATGTAACCACCCACGGTTCTGCTTGAGAGACGCCCGCCTCGACTTCGACCTCGACTTCGGGCTCTGAGTCGGGCGTGTCTCAACTTCCCGGGTGGCGAGGGGGCCTCAGATAACCCACGCGGCACTGACTCTACTCTACTTTCGCGGGACTCTAACACTGACCCGTAGGCCTTACACTCACAAACCAAGCGGGCTAAGAAAACTAACGAAGGCTTAAGCAAAGCCACCTACCTTGCAGCCACCGCGCCATGTCTTCCTTCGATCGAGACATTCCTCTTCCCAATAATCTTTTTATGTTCAATCCTTGGATCCTTTGCCACGAGTTCGGTCGATCGGCCACACCGCCGCCAAGCCAAGAACACAAGTGTCGAGCAAGCGTGCTCCTCGCCGCTTCCTTCCGTTCCTTCCCACTCGACCCGTAATTCCCTCGTGTCGAGTTCGCTTCTAGTCAGCTTCTAGTAACCACAACATGGCTGCCTTATCGTTGCATTTTCACACAAGGCACTCTAGCTGCGTAATGCACCAGGGTTGATTCGGTGCACTACGTACCGTCTCCCCCGTTACGAGTGATGTTTATCGATGTCGCAGGGCGGGGTTGGCTGGGTCCACTTCATAATACCTTCGGTGCTGCGAGTAGAGCTTAATAGCGTTGCACGACAGGGTTGGATCGGGTTGACCCGACGGTCACCTTGGTACTGGTACTCGCCGTTGGTATTTGGCGCTGGTTGTCATGTGTCGATGGCGGAACATGACTGCCGACCTCGGTCTCCCCACTCGACCGGTGGAGTGTGGTCGCTGCATGTGGTGGTGACCGGACGGTGCTGCCCTCTCGAGTCTTGCGCGGGACTGCTGCGCCGTGTCGGTGGTGTCTCATCCTCTTGTACTGGTTCCTTGGTGGCTACCAGGTTTGTGACTGTATGCGTCGTCTGCCCTATGTTTACTACCTGTCAGTACGGCGCACAGTCTCCCTACTGCCTACGCATTTTCTACTCTTCCTAACCTGGCTATCCATCGAAGGATTAATTATTTTTGGAAGGTCGGTTGTCGGTACCCTATTTCTACACGTAAGGAAGAATTTATTTATTGCTACTTATCCTACACCTGTCTCTCGGCTTGACGGTAAGTCCGTGCTTTCCGGGCTACTTTCCGCCGTCCTTTCCTCCCTTTCGGAGGTTAGGTACGGCTTCGGCGAGTCCCCGGAGAGTGTTATATTACAATTTTACAAACTATTTATCTAAACTTCGTTACGATATATATACTATATACTATGTATGTAGTATATACTACACTATATATAATATACACTATATAAATAAAAAAATATATATGGTATAGTGTATATTATATCATAGTTTTGTTTATTGTTATTCTATAAATTGAGAATTAAGTATGTAACAGTTATTACTCCATAAACATTTTATTTATTTTTTTAATCTCGTTGGATCCTATTAGGATCCTCATAGTTTCCGACGTCGGAAACGATCCCAATACTCGACGACGTTTCCTACGTCGTTTCCGACGTCGGAAACTATCAGGATCCGACGTAGGATCCTACGTGGGTTACGACGTCGGCTACGACGCAAGAAACTATTAGAATCCGACGTAGGATGCGACGTCGGGGTTTTCAGTAGGGTCTCTAGTTACTATTAAAATTTTCTGTTGAAAATTCAGTCGCCCCAAAGCACCTCGACGGATATTTCGTATATACGGTGCAGCGTACGTACGTTCGAAAGTTCACGCATTTTTTTGAAATTTTCAAATTACAACTTTCAACTAATTAATGATATTCAGCAAACAGAATTGTTTAAATAAATTTTTATTGTTTGTAAGTATCTGGTATAGTGATGCTATGTAATTGCGTTTTTTGTTGTTGAAATTTTTCACTTTTCGTCCCCTCAGAATGAGGTAATAATAATTGAAATTTAACAAACATAATTTTTAACTAAATTACAGTAGAAATCCGATAAGTTTGTCATTACGGGGCTGTAGGGGCGGAAAGTTCCAGGAATTGCGGACTTATCGGATGCCCCATCTAGTAGCACGATATTAGGTGCGCGCATGCGTAAGAATGATGCGCGAATCATAAGCAAAATAGCACACGTAGTGGGAGAACCCAAATTAGTGTGCGTGCCGTGCGTGTAATGACATTTTAAGGGGAGTGTACACTTATCGGACGGCAACTTATCGGGCTTGTACTGTATAATGAATGCAAATTAACCAACATAATTTTTTAAACTACTACTTAAACTACTACTAATGTCGACTCGGCAGCCCCCCCCCCCGCTGTCAGCAGACGGCTACATTCGGGTATCTGCTATGATGACCCTTTCCTTGTCATAAGATTAAGGCCTTGATATACATCTTCAATATATAAAAAGGGAGAGCTGAGAATTCAAGATCTTACGAGCAAGTACTTGTGATTGCTCTCAGATACTTGTTCTATCGATCTGAATTCCCAACTCTCACCTCGACGAGCCTTGCTTTTTCCTAGACATATTATTCTAAGGCCAGTATCTAGCTTTCCTGCTCCAGGCTTGCCCTTCAGTAGAACCAATTTCACCATTAAGACTTTTCTCGTCAGATGCTGGTAAACTGATCACTTATCAGTATCTTGGAGAAAGGGTTTTATAATAACATTAAGTAAGGCAAGTTTTGGTTATGGCAAGTTAGACGGAAAGTAGCGGTATTAGAGTTAATCAACAACCTCATGATTTTTATGTTTGGCTCGCGCGCCCCAAACCACAGGTGCCGCGCACCAATTCCAACCGAGCGATTTCTCTGATTGGTTCGCGCACCCCGCGCCACGGGTACTGCGCACCAATCACGAACCAGGAGTTCGCGCGCCAAATTTGAAATTCGAATTTTGAATAGTTATAATTAACGGGAATTGACAGTTGCCGAACCAAGACGTCAACAGGAGTTGACGGTTTCAAGGAAGAAGCCTTGGACATTTTAACCATCCTTAAATAAATACTTCCTTTCCCCCTCCCATGGAACGTATCAGCCTGTACCAATAACTAAAATTATAAAGACAGGGCTCAATTGAATTTTAATTAGCTGAAACGATTTCCTGATATGATTGCAAGAAAATTAAAAAAAAAGTTTATGAAAATCGGTTAATATTTCCGGTAATGAAGTAAATTCTTAAGTGCATGCAAAACAGAAGAACTCTCAACTGGGATTGAAGATATTAACCGATTTTTATAAACTTTTTTTTCATTTTCTTAAAATTATGTCAGGAAATTGATTCTGCTATTTAAAGTTTAATTCATTAACATTTCAACAAAGTTTAATTTTGTTAAACCGGCTCTAATCCTCACATTTTTTCACAATACTGGAACCCAAGAGAGACACTGGACGCCTGTCACTCGGACAGGGGTCCGGACACTTGGAAAATGATAGTGAAAATACGCGCAAATACCATTTGCATGGTGAAAACCATTTAAAAAACCCATGAAAATCATGTTTTTTTTGTGTTTCTCTAAGTAAATAATAAAAATGTACAAAAATGATTTGAATAAAAGTTGCAGATCTTTTAACAATAAATATTTCCTGTGTAATACATTTTTACTCTACGACTAATAGTTTTTGAGAAAATGGACTTAAATTGCATAAAAAATGTATGGAAGGCTGAATACGTGCGCGCAGAATGGTTAGGAGAAGCAAAACATTCGAGAGAGGACATTGGACATACTCTACATCAGGCCTGCCCAAGCTGGGGAAAACTACTCGTTCACCACATGTCAGAGGCTCCAGAACGTGGGATTTTTCGGCCCCCACCACGTTCCCATCTGGGAAAAACACATGCAAACGTAGCGTGTCGGTGAGAAGGCTCTGTTAAGCGTTGCGTCGGCCATCCTCGTGTGAAGCCGAAGAAGCACGAGCACGAACCCGTGGCAGCGTGGCTCGGGCCGAGCCGAGCTCGTCCGACTCGGACGCGATTCAGTTTCGTGGGCTATTAGGCGGTTTGGGTTGATTTTTGTTTTCAAGAATGACACCTGAAGGAAAGACTTCATACATGTAATGAAGTCTCGAAATATTTTTTATTATGTGTTTCAGGAATGTATATGGGATTTTAAGATTATGGTAATAAATCATTATTATTTTTGATTTAATTTGTCGAATTAATGAAAATATTATGAAAGAAAATTTTTAAAGATTTTATAATATTTCTGCATGTCAATCAAAATTCCAAGAAAAATATAAGTTTTAACTAAACAGTTGAATTGTCAAAAAAAAAAACAATGAATTTCCAACCAAAAAAGCTCAATTTACAAAAAAAATGTAATAATGGCTATTTCAATGAGAACAAATTCTAATTTTTGATTAAAACAGTTGAGAAAAAAGAATAATTTGAACCAAATTATAATTTAAGGCAAAAAATCATTTTTAAAACAAATACAACATTTCAAATAAGTATTTATTAAAAAGAAATTTGCTCATCTCAAGGTTATATAAATATAATTTTTATATAGGATTCTTGACAAAAATTCAAAAATATTTTCTAACATTTCAAATATTTCAAATTAAAACTTGAAAAAAAAAACATTTTCAACCAAATAGTTTTATTTTCAGGCGAAAAAGGGTAATTCTCAACGAAAAATGTGATAATTGATATGTCAAAAACAAATTATTTTAAATAATAAACGGTTGACTTTAACTTGAAAAAAATAATTTTAAAGAAAACGAATAAACTTTCAAGTAAAAACAACTATTCATTCTTTATGTTATTTATATTTAAGGTTATAGGTATAAATATGATTTTCCTGAGAGTCTTAAAAAAATTTTCGAAGGTCTTAGAATATTTCTGAATATAAAGCAATATTCCAACAAAAAATATGAGTTTTAACTAAACAGTTGAATTTTCACCCAAAAAAGCTGAATTTTTAACAAAAAATGTAATAATTGCTATTTCAATGGGAAAATTCGAATTTTTAATTAAAAACAGTTGAAATCAACTTTTAAGGAATGAAATTTCAACCAAATAAATGAATTTTCAAGTCACTACATTTTTTAATGAAGATGAAAGAAAAATTTCAACAAAATTATAATTTAAGGCGAAAAATATTGTTGTACACAAACTAAAAAATTTTGAATAACAATTCATTATTCAACTGTTTTTTTTTCTTACTTTAATTTCTATACGTATAATTTTCATATAGGATTCTTGGCAAAATTTCACAACATTTTTCAATATTTCGGATATGTAAAATATACAACAAAAAATATTTTTATCAACCAAACACTGAGATATTTTTATAATTTCATCCCTGAAATCTGTTCCCTTAGGTCAAACATGGTACAAAAATATCATGAAATTAAAAAAACTACCAACTATTTACAAGAATTTGTTCATAAAAATTACTGTGTATCATATTCAAACAAAATTTGGGAATACTTATAAAACGTATCAATATTTTCCATGCTCAAAATTAATTAATACAGAGTACAGTTTTTATTTGAAATTTCACGACGGTTTTTTGTACCATGTTTGACCCTATCAGGGCAGCATCAAAGAAAAATATTCAGAATTCTCTTGAAATCCCCAAAATTTGTGATTATAGCCTAAAATAACATGAAAAGAAAGGTAATCATCAGAGGTGAGTATACATGAAAAAAGTTGATCAATGTAATAAATTGAAAATTTTATAAAATTAAAAATTTTATAATTAATTTAATTCTAATTTAATTGATTAAACTAATTAATTATTTCAATTTTTATTCATTATTTTTAATTAATTTAATTTTATAATTAAAAATTTTATCAATTTTATTTTCATTAATTCGACAAATTAAATCAAAAATAATAATGATTTATTACCATAATCTTAAAATCCCATATACATTCCTGAAACACATAATAAAAAATATTTCGAGACTTCATTACATGTATGAAGTCTTTCCTTCAGGTGTCATTCTTGAAAACAAAAATCAACCCAAACCGCCTAATAGCCCACGAAACTGAATCGCGTCCGAGTCGGACGAGCTCGGCTCGGCCCGAGCCACGCTGCCACGGGTTCGTGCTCGTGCTTCTTCGGCTTCACACGAGGATGGCCGACGCAACGCTTAACAGAGCCTTCTCACCGACACGCTACGTTTGCATGTGTTTTTCCCAGATGGGAACGTGGTGGGGGCCGAAAAATCCCACGTTCTGGAGCCTCTGCCACATGTTCAGTTTCCACCACCACGGACCTCTACTTGCTTCTAGAAGGGCGTGGAAGTGGTTCGTGGCACGTGCCGTGTGACGTAGTTTGACGAATCCAGGATCGCAGATACGTTTTAAAGTAGGTGCTTTGGGGCGACTAAGTTGAAATATAATTTTTTTATTTGAATGCTGTAAAATGAACCTCAAATGAAACAGAAACGTTTACTGACATCCTGCGGTTGAAAATTTAATGTTTTTTTTTACAGGAATATGATTTTATTAATAATGCAACAATTGAAAAATATGAATTATAATTATATTATTACATTATACTTTACAGGAACAAAAAAAGAAAATGTGTAAGCGCCACAAATTTAAATAGGAGTGTTGAATGATCCTTAGTTCGAATAATTTTTACAATTTCTTTGCAAAATCCAAGCCGATATTTTATAAAATGCCTAAGTCATAATAGTTCATACATTGATTGTTACAATTGTTACAATTGTTGCAATACAGTTATAAAGTGTAGCGTATGTAATTGCCTATTTTATTTTGTACTCGAAGGGATATAAATATTTCAAGTTTAAAAAAAATGTCTTAAAATTCTCTATTGCAATATACTTCTTAAAGTCTGTATGCATGTATGTGGGTGTGCGTGTGTGTATGTGGGTGTGCGTGTGTGTATGTAGATTTTTGTTTTGTTAGCACGACAAATTTCGCAAGAATTGACAGATTGAATTGGGCTTTGGTATACTTCTCAAGTATCCTAAAATGAAGGTCAAGTTCGTTAGACAGCCATTTTGGATACAAATTTAAAAAGTGAGCGCTCTTTCAAAATTTTTGAGACCACTTGTTTTGCAACTTTAGAAATTCTATGTACGGATATTCGTAGTACTGGAAAAGACAAATAATTTATCCCAATGCCTTTTTCTGATAAAACAAAAATTACTGGAGTTATATCATTTACAAAATTCCAAAAAACAATCAAAAATGAACATTTTAAGCCAAACAACGCACGATATGAAAAAAAATCAAGAGAAGAAAAATGTTTTTTTTTAACACCCTATACAATTTTTATTAGCCTTTTTTTTAATTTTCTTCAAAAACCGAATTTTTATCGCACAACAAAATAATGAAAAATCAAAAATTCCATTTTCCGTTGAAAATATACCTACAAGATACGAAAAAATATGAATAGAGAAAAACTGTGCACTCAGAAAAGATCTACAAATTTGTTCTACAATTCTACAATTTCTTTCATCTGTAAAAACCTTATTTTTTACCGAATTATAATAATTTCCTGAAATGTCAATGCTAATAAGTTGGAAAAGATTATGATCGTATTTCAAACTGTAACCAAATTTTTACTGAAATTTGATGTAAAAAATTTATTGTAATTATTGTACCAACAAATGATATTCCGAAAAAATCCTTGTATAAAGAGTGTTGGATTTTAGGTTTAAGATTTCAAGAATATTTTTGAATGAACCTATTTTCCATGAAACTTTTGGTTTTTAAAGATTTATATCTAACCTTCTTTACGGAACATATTATGAACTTTCCTTTTTTGGAAGACTCAATTCATTCCATTACTGCTAACATATTTATTATATTCTATGTTCTAAATTACTTCACTCATTCTATTTTATTTAAAAATCAGTCGCCCTAAAACACCTTTCGAGATACTGCCTATCTACGGTACTGGATACCTCCCTTCCATTTCAGAGAGCGACCACCCTCCGAGCATCCGACGCTGTTCGGAGGGAACTGGTGGTGGAAATTGAACACGTGGTCAACGAGCAGTTTTCCCCAGCTTGGGCAGGCCTGCTCTACATTGTGTAGCGTATGTGACCTAATTTATTTCTATGACCAGTCGCAGAAGTGCCTTCCCGCCCCCCACGAGAAATTGTAAAGGGGTAGGGATGTAACTCAAATCATTCATGTGGCCACTCACAGTGTTGCTTTCCCGCCCCCAGGAGAAGTTGGAAAGGGGAAGGTATGTCACCTAAATTATTTCTGTGGCCATTTATAGGGGTGCCTTTCCGCCCCCACGACAAGTTGGAAAGGGGTAAGAATGTGACCTACATTATTTCTGTGAACAGACACTGGCGTGCCTCCCCCCCTCCTATAAAGGCGTTAGAAAGGTTAAGGTATGTGACCTAATTTATTTTTATGACCAGTCACAAGGTTGCCTTCACCCCAATAGATGTTGGAAAGGGGTAAGGATGTGACCTACATTATTTCTGCGACTAATCACAGGGGTGATTTCCCGCCCACCATTAGACGCTGGACAATAATAAATTAATATACAATAATAAATTAAATTGCTGTGAAACAGCTGACAATCTGATGTGACGTGTACAAACAAATAAATGAGTATAATACCTGAGAAAGTTGTAGTGATAGAAGGATAAAATCAATTCCAAATGAAAAGCCTAAGAAAGTTTAGTGGTAGGTGGACAAAATCAATTCCAAATGAAAAGCGCGCCAAATGTGATGGGGAATTCAATTTAATGGATAATGCTATTGTAATATTGATTTATGTTAGGAATTTCAGTTTTTAAATTAATAGATACTTTTATATATTTATTCATGAAAATTGATTCTAGAATTTTTCTTTTATAAGAGTTTTTTTCTTTAGCAAGAATTTTAATATTTTTAAAAACGAAATCGAAATAATGATCAGAGTTCCAAGAATGTTGTGAGAGTCCTGTATTTAAGTTACCAATTCTACAATTTCTTTTATGTTCGGATATTCTATTTTTTGACCGACGACCAGTTTCACCTATATAAACTTAATTGCATCCTTTACATTTTATTAGATAAACAAAATTAGAGATATTTTCATTTTTTTCGGAGTCTTTTATGTTAGTGAAACATTTTTTTAATGTGTGATTATTTCTAAAATATACATTAATAGCAAACTTTTTTAACACATTTTTTAATCTTTCTGATAACCCTTGTACATAAGGTAATGAAACGCGTAAATCAGTTTGTCTATGATTTTCAAACCATTTTTTTTCACCTTTAATTGAGCTATTGTAAATTTCATGTACTCTTTCTTTAATAACACTTTCAATTAAAGGTAGTGGATAATTATTTTGTTGTAAAGTAATTTTTAATTGGTATAAGTTTTTTTTCTGAAATTGATGTCACTTAATTTGATACATCTATCTATTAAACCTTTAATTAATCCAATTTTTTTACTAAATTGATGGTGAGAATGGTAATTCAAATATTGGCCTGACCATGACGGTTTTTTAAACCAATTAGTAATTAAATTTTCATTATTAGTTTTTTTAATAGACATCTAAAAAGTTTAGAGTATTATTATTTTCTGTTTCCAAAGTAAATTGTAGAGATTCTTCTATACTATTGAATGTGTTAATAAGTTCTTGGATTTTATCTGTAAGAACAATAGTAAAAATATCATCCACATAACGCTTAAAGAGATGTGGTTTAAAGCTTAATTTAGATAAGGCTTTTTTTTCAACATCTTCCAAAACAAGATTGGATGCAATAGGTGATAAAGGTGAACCCATCGGGCAACCAGAAATTTGTTTACAAAATTTGTTATTAAATGAAAAAACAGTATCGTTGAAAACAGTTTTGACAGCTGCTAAAATCTAAGGTCTTATACTAATTCATTTGTTTGTACATGTCAAATCAGATTGACAGCTGTTTCACAGCAATTTAATTGATAAAATGTGAACCTTTTTGAACATTTGGGAAAGTTTCCTTGAACTTTATCCCAATACTTTTTTAAATAAAAAAAAAAAAAAACTTTACAATGTTTTCAAAAAAACTGCAGAATGCTCTGACTTTACAAAAAATGTTTTAAAAAATAATGTCATTCACCTCGACGTATATTATAAGTGACTCCGATTATCCATTAAGGTAAAAAATTTGTTTTTTTGTAGAACTAATTTATGTTTTTTGTATATACCTTCATTAGTATTAATTAATTTAACTTTTATAACAGATGTTTTGTTTCTGAAGAAGGCCCACAGTTGAGGCCGGAACGTTAATAAAAAGAAATGTTGACTGAAATTCCCATTTTTTAAACATTTTTTTATTCTAAATGGATCGTAAGACCGAAAAAAATAGAAAACTTTGTTTTATCTCATATTTCTCAATATAAAAAGACGATCGAAGAAAGCTTGATTTGCAAATCAAATTTTGTATTCGAAATGATAATTTTTCGAGCTGTACAAGGGAACGGAAAAGTTCTGTCGCACCCTTTCCCTTTCCCAGCTTTATGATTACTTTAAAACAATTGTCAGAATTATCATATTTGAAAATTTATGATGAAAAAGTCTTTTTTATTCAGGCGTCAACTTTGAATGATGTCGATGAAGAAAGTTTTTTCTGTTTGAAACAGATGTTTCAAATATTATAAGTGAGCATTACTTCCTTAATCTTCAATAAAGTGTATTAATATTGTAGGTCAATCGATTTGTCTCGAACGAAGGAATCTTTTATATTCTTGTATCAACTTTGAATTATGTTAATGAAAAAAATTTTACTATGAAAAACAGATTTGTAAAATATTATGCAATACCATAGCTTCCTTACTGCTAAATCAAATGTATCAATATCATAAGTCAATCGATTCGTCTCAAATCGAAACATCTGTTTTATTCTCACATATCAACTTTAAATTATGAGAATTAGAACATTTTTACTTCAATGCTCGATTTTTAATATAATATAAATGACCATAACTTCCTTACTACTACAGTCCAGGGCTCTTCGACTATTGGTCGACCCATTAATCTGGAAGGAGATAATTGTTCTACTTTGCCCATTTGGCAATCCGGGCATTTTCGCACGTATTCGGCGATGTCTAGAAACATCCTGGACCAGTAGTAATCGTTAGCGATGCGCGCGTATGTTTTGTCGATCCCCATATGACCTGCTTGGGCGTTATTATGATTTTCTTGGATACCATACTGCATGCCACACCACGCTGAAAAAACCAGTTCTCGTTAGATCACTGAAGTTAAGCATTTTTGGGCGCGGTTAGTACTTGGATGGGTGACCGTTCGGGAATACTACTAATTGCGTGCTGTTGGCGTGTCGTGGGTGTGGTGTGCCCACATTTGTAGTTATTTACTACAAGAAACTATCCACCTAGAAACACTACCCGAATCGGGTAGTGTCACGCCTACCCCGAAAGGGAAATGGCCTAATGGTATACATACTTGGTTTCGTACGTTGACTGGTAAGACCGCTCATATAAGGCAGGGAATAGGCATCCTTTTTCGTTACTGCATTTAATTTTCGAAAGTCTATACAAAATCGATAGCTGCCGTTGGGTTTCAGGGTCATAACGATTGGTGACGACCAGTCACTGGTGGATGGTTCTACTATACCGTTTTTTAAATATTCTTCAGTCACCTGCAAGGTAGCCTCGTGAATTTTCGGCGAAGTGAAGCGGTAGCGTTGTTTAATCGGGGGACTATTACCTACATCGATGCTATGTTGGATGAGAGGGGTTGAGGGCAAGTTATCTGGGACCGGCGGGATTTGTTTATCTAGCAAAGCGGTTAATTTTTCTGATTACTCCTCCGTCATGGGTAATAATGCACAGCACATGGACGCAGCTGATTAGTGGGGGTACTCCAATTCAAAGTCATAAAAAATGTTGGGGTCGGTAGCGAAACACCATCGATAATTCATGAAATCGGTTATTATTCCAAAGTAATGCAGAAAATCGGTGCCGGACACGAAATGTAAATTTAGGGCTGGTAGTATTCTGGCTTTAAAATTTTTCCTTTTTCCATTCAAGAAGGTGGGCAGTTCCACCATTTCGTTAACCGTCTCGAGTTGCCCGAACGCTGAGTTTACTAAGCCCGATTTAATGAGAAATATCGGTAAGGCCAGCTGTTAAAGTAATTGGATGCCCGGTTGGCCTAAAAAGGATCGATTAGAACCAGAGTCAACCATGACTCTCAGGGGTTTGCCTTTTCTGGCTAGTGTTAAATAAATGAGAGACCCCGAGTCGGGTTGTTCTTCCGGATCTTTTATTATTAAAACTGAACCTAAATTTTCCGTATTATTATTCTTCATGGTAGGACCTGGATTGGAGCAACCAGGAGGCACGATTGTCCGGTTTAAACACTCCCTCTGGCATTTCCTTGACACCTAGTGCAATTTAAAGTAGTAAAACCGGGGTTTCCGCATTTGTAGCAGAAGGTACCCCTTAGTTCCCTAAAATCGCCAAATCGATGTCCTGGTTGGTGGCAGTTCCAACAAAATTGCTCCATGGGAGCCGTTCTAGGTTGGCTGCAAGGAGGGACACCCATCGGTAGGGTTGTAGCTTTCCCCGACGGATTAGTTGGTTTATCGCCGGTTTGTTGTTTGGTTTTACTGGTAGCGCTTTGATTTTCATTGTTATTGCTAGGCTTAGGGTGTGCCCCCATTGTGAGGGCTTGTTGTTTGGTATTATTGTTCTTATTAGGGACCGATTTAGTGCGTGGCGAGTTTCCGGTAGGAGAGAAGGCTGTATAGTTCAGTTCATCGACTTGAATTTCATTCGGGTCTCCGTCTGCAATTTCGAGTGCATTTATTGCGTTAGTTCTACGAGGAAAAGAACCCCGCTTTGGTTCGCGGTAGGCTAGGCTCGGTAGCAGCGATTTTTCCGGTGGAGGTGGGGGTCTAAAAGTTCTTTGAACTCAGGAGTGACTTTTCAACACGGATCGCCAATTGTTCTAAATGATCGAAGTTAGTTATCTTACTTCGATGGATAGTGATTTGTAATTTCGGTAGCATATTTCGGTGAGCATAGCTTATTTGCTCTTGTTCCGTGTAAGGAGGCCACAATCGGTGCAGCAGGGTACGGATGCACGTAAGATAGTCCGCAACGGGTTCCTCTGATCCCTGAGTACGACTGTGTATCTCCTGTCTCAGTTCAAATTGGTAGTCGGGGTCACCGAAACGGATTCTGGCTGATTCCACGAAACACATCCACGAGTTCCACCCTTCCAACGAATTGTTAAACCAGTGTAGGGCAATGTCCGATAAAAAGAACGGAATGCACAATAATAATTCCCTATCCGAGATTTGGACTAAACTCCGACATTGATCTATGCGCATTAAAAGGTTTCTAAGTCCTCACTGCGATTACCCGTGAATCGAAGGTTCCATTTGCGTAGTATTTCGTACACGGTCCTGATATGGGGTGAACCTATCCCGCCGGCTTGACGCCTAGATTGCTCGTAATTGCATTGCGGACGGACGCGTGGTTCCTCGAAGCTTACGCGTGGTCGTGTATTATTCCTCAAGGCGGTGCTGTGGTGGGGCTAATTCCCGTGAGGCCTACTAAGGTCACAGTAGTTGTCGTTCGGTTGACCGGATTTAGCTGTCACAAATTCACCTTCCGGGTCTGTAGTATTGCACGCGGTAGCCCAAACGTCGTTTTCTGTGAAGGAATAGTCGGCCGGTACGCGATAGTGGCTATGTGGTGCGGACCTGTCACTTAGACCGGTTAGTAGTCCGGCCGCACTATAGTATTCCGTTGAGCGCGAAAACGAGCTAGAATTAGGGTAGTTTTCTCGTAGCCGCGAGGGTTCAGCGTGAGACACACGGAATCTAACAGTGCGTGGCACTGTGTCGGTACGGCTGGAGAGGGGAGGGGTGGTGCGCGAGCTCGTGGCATTGGTTGGCGATTCAGCCGGCGAAGGGATGCTTCCCGTTGGGACCATGCATGTGACGTGAGTCCCTGTTCTGTGCGCGCGGGAAGTGGGGATTGACGTTTCGTGCGGCGGAAACGAGTATGCACCCGCTGCATCGACACTTAACTCTCCGAAAGCTAATACACCGAAACTGTCTGTTAGGTTTTCCACGGTCACCACTTCGATTCCCGAGTCGTTATTTTGTTCACGCGACACGTTAGCATTTTGGTAGTCACGGCCTATAGTAGGACTGTCATTGTCCTGCACGTTGCCACGATTGTCGTTTCTGGTAGCCTCTCTCTGGAAATGCACGAATCTTAACAAGTGGTGACGCAACGTCGGGACTGTACCCTCGGTGGGTAGTTGTCTATCCTCGAGTTCACTAATCAGCTGATCGGTCGAGAGCGCGTAGATCCATGCATCCTTTGGATCTGACATTTTGAGGAAGGGTCGCGTATTTTATTCTCACTCGCGGAACCGAATCACACTGATGTCACTGGCGAAAACTCGCGTGGCCCGGGAATACACAAATGTCACAGTAAATAAAGTCCAATCGGGACTCCGCTCAATGCAATTTTTCAACAATTAATAAAAAACAACAAATGCAGGTAATGAAAATAGTCCTGGTTAAAATGACAAGGTAATCAAGTAAATAATAAATATAGGTGATCAAATGGCATACGGGTTTAAATCAATACAGTTTATGAAAATCAATGATAAATACAGGTCATAAAATTAATGCATGTTTAAATCAAAACAGGTTATGAAATATATCAAGGTTATTCAGTCAGTCAATTCAATGTCAATATCATTTCAAAATTTTGTGGAAAAATCGGTTTTTACTCTCCTTTAAAAGGCTATTCGGCCTAGGGTTTTTTCTATTTATTTTTCCAAAGCCCCACGTTGTTGCGTCAATTTGTAACAGTGAAATTCTTTTCAAAACTTACTGTTACTCGGCTCACGCCCATTATCTAAAATTCCGTACTGAAAAATCAAAATTTTCGTACATGAGTGGGGCGCCAGGCGCGCATGCGCCAACGGGACACTCAAAACTCAAAAGACTCCATAAACTGGGCGTGAGCCAGATGTTTGCCCTGGCCGGCTTCAGCCTTTTGTTAAAGTTGTAGGTAGATGGGGGTGGTCCAACCTATTTTCGAAAAATCCTTAGGCACAAACGCGACTCTTACTCGGAAATAATGTAAAACTAGTTACTAAAAAAAGGGGTGCTCAAATTTATTCAAACTAATCGGCAGATACAAATAATTTGTGTAGTTACGCGATAAATAACAACAAAAGAGACGATAGCTTATAACGAGAAAGCTGATTCGTTCGGTCGGTACTCCAAAGCTCAATAGATAAAATACGTAATTTTAATACTAATCAAAAGAAACTGACCTCAAAATTTTCTACAAACCCAGATTTCTTAAAGTGAGTTACATTCTCCATAACTAGAAAAAGGCTGAAAACAAAGTGCATCTTACCGGTAGCTCAAGATTTTTAAACATGCAGTCAACATGGCGAACATTAATTTTACGTCAAGGCTCCACCCGAAAGCATTATTTCGTACTAAATTTTTAAATGAACAAATAAGGCCATCTTGGCATCTAAAAGAAACGCTAACCAAGTAAAGCGACAAAAATACCGAGTATCCAACCTTCTAAAGATGACTAACGAGAGCAAAACATTAAGGCGATAATCAATGCCTATTTTTCCACAATACGATAGCAAAAATTAAGCAAAATAAAACCATAGCATTGGAGACTCGAGGGGTTCCTCATGTTCAGAGTACTATTTCACAGACGGTACTCCAAAACTCAAATTTCTCCTCTGAACATGAGTGCCCGCGAGGATCCGTAGCGTACAAACCATAATTTAAGCGGACCTTACCTCAACAATGTGAGTTAAACTGAGTCTAAATAATTTAAGTGAGCGATACTTCGCGGTAGCAAAAAGAAAAGGTTAAGGAGGCAAAGTCGCGACTGTCTCTCGGCACGTGGCTGCCGAACGAAAGAGGACCCGGCTTGCCGGTCGTCGAGCGAGTCGTCTCGTCTCCTTTGGGCGAGTTTCCATGGGGGAGTACTGATTGGCTGCTTGCTCGGCGCGGCCGTGGGATTGGTCGATTTGAACGTAGCTCGTTCGTCTCTATATCGTCTTGCCCGTCTGGTAGAAGATGCGTTGTCCGCATTGGCAAAACACACGACACCAAATCTAGGAAAAAACAGACTTGCTTCTCACCCTCATCGCGGGAGTCTTGAAGTAGGCTGAAATCTCGGTCCAGTGCCGTAGCGCGGAGGGCCCGGTTAGGGGATGTGAAGGCTTCCTCCCTCATAAGAATTACTGGTGCAGACTAAGGTATAGCTCCAAGGCTACTAAGTTCATTCCCAAAGCTCAGGGAAGAGGATCCGAAGCATCCCTGGCTCTGGAGGCATCCAAAGTTTCCAGCCAGGTCCCGGAAGTTTTTCGCGGGCCTACAGAATTCCGGAATCTGTCGTTGTCCCTCGTTGAGAAGAGTGATGACGCAAGGTCATGAATAACAAACAAAAATACCCTACGTATTAATCCTAATTCTTAAAATTAACCTTAGTATGCCCTTGGAGTGCCGTGCCACATGACGAGAGAACAGATATCGCTTTAAAAATCAAATAATAATTTAAATAAAGATGCCTCAAATTTCGTCTTGTTACACTCTTTAATAAAATGTATTAATATTATAGGTTAATCGATTCGTCCCGTACCAAGGAATCTTTTATATTCTTGCATCAACCTAAAATTATGCTAATGAAATAATTTTCAGTATAAAAAACCGATTTAAAAAAAATTATTCAGTTAAAAAAAAATGCAGTTAATATTTTTGAAAATCCTTCGGTAAGCGTCAAGATATCAGTGGTGAAAATAAGCCCTCAAAATTTCATCAATTTATCTGCAAACGTTTTCAAGTTGTCGTGTTCATAAAAAAGTGTGACATCCAGCACACACACATACACGCACGCACACATCCGTACAATCGCTTAGAACATTGTATAATACATTTTTTCAACTTATTTTCAACTTTCCACACTGTAGAAACTATGGTTTTGTAACGCACCGTCACATAATACGTGGGTCCGTGCGCACACCGAGCAACCAAGCCGCGCTCCCTTCCACTCACCATCATTCAGTACGCCGGCGCGTCGCACGGGGACGGGCTTTATACCTAACCGTGCGACGTAGAAACGGCAGTTCGCCGGGTGTGGTGAACCGAGCACCATCGGGGAGCTCTCACCCGGTGCACCTCCCCTGGTCGCCATACTCTCCCAGTAGACGACCAGGCCTCCTGCTCCCAGGGACCGACTCGCTCGGTAGTCGACAGGCGCTCCTGTGGTCACCCAGCGAGGTCAGGGTACGTCGGCGTCAGGTAATCCTGACCGGCCTACCTGCGATAACCCACCTGCACCTCCTGTTCCTCGGGACCCACTCGCTCGGTGGTCGACTGGCGCTCCTGTGGTCACCCAGCGAGGTCAGGGTACATCGGCGTCAGGTAATCCTGACCGGCCTACCCGCGGTAACCCACCTGCACCTCCTGTTCCTCGAGACCGACTCGGTCGGTGGTCGACAGACGCTCCTGTGGTCACCCAGAGAGGCCAGGGTACGTCGGCGTCATGTAATCCTGACCGGCCTACCCGCGATAACTCACCTGCATCCCCCGTTCCTCGAGACCGACTCACTCGGTGGTCGACAGGCGCTCCTGTGGTCACCCAGAGAGGCCAGGGTACGTCGGCTTCAGGCACCCCTGACCGGCCTACCCACGGCAAACACCTCTACCCGTCGTACAAACCTCCGGACCAAGGCCCGCGCCTGAGCAACCGAGGCCAGGCCACCCGCTCCTCCCGAACCTGACCTGAACCGACCGCGGAGAGGGAGTCCTGGTCCGCAACGACCCCGGCCGCAAAATTACGCGATTATACAGTATCCTCTAGTCTGATTCCAGAGTACGACGCAGGGGTAATTCTCCGACCTCCACTTCGGTCCGCAAGCCGTCAACGTCCTCTGGGACGCGCACCCCAAACCAGCTCTCTTGCGTACCTAGGATAAGATACACTCCACAAGTCACACCGTCCAGTATTGTTAGGCGCGAGACACACCACACCTACACTTAATAATGTCGAAGCGATCACACACATACACGCCACCACACGCACACACCCTCACAACACTCACACTTAGGTATAATTAGAGATGTAACATATAGGAAGAATATAGTGATTATTATTTTCTTTAAACCGCCGTTTTGTCACTCATAAAGCCTGTCCCAAATCCTCAACCCTGGTAAGACTGAAGCGTCTGGCGGGACAATATACAGATAGGGTAGGACGAAACGTTACAGTTCCATTTTATTCGAGCATCATTTTTTTAACGTCCTGTTACAATACCAAATCGTCTGTTTTTGAAGCCATCGTCCGTGCTATTTTAGTTTGCTAACTTCAGATTGAAAAGTGGTTCGTACTAGCGAACTAAAATAATGCACTGGGCAATTGTTTTAATTTCTTACAACTTCATGCTTAAGAGAAACAGAAAACATTTGAAACGGAAAAAATGTAATTCTCACTTCGGTCCTGTTTCGATCCAAAAGAGTTGTACTAAAACGTAATTTAGTGGCATCAAAATAAAGTGGCATTAGAATAGAGCCACTCGAGACTATATTTTTAGAGGACTGTTTCAATACCGAAAACTAGCCTTGAAATGATACTTCTTTTTACAGTGCAAGTACAGCGAGGCAATCATCAATTTTATTTTCCAGAAATAATTTTTTTTTCAAATTGATTATTATTTTTAATAAAATTGTCTAAGAATAATGCCAGAAAGATGTATCTTTTTCTAAAATTTTTCTCTTTTCATAGAATTTTAAATTAGAACGAGGTAATAATT
>CAKNXH010062733.1:271823-360060 GCA_932178445.1 Andricus quercusramuli
CAAATAGTTTAGCCAGGGATTACTGAATAAAAACAAAGTATGTGAATGGAAATAGAATCTTGTCTTTTCTCCAAAAGAAGCCCCTTTTTATTTACATCTCTAAGACTCATAATTAAGATAAATTATTTAGATTAACTATAAAAGTTAACACGGCCTTAAGCCGAGGGTCGCAATTATTGTTGAGTAGGTGAATCAACAATAATAGTTAACCCGGCCAAAAGCCGCTGGTTGCAATTGGGTCCTAACGTGGGGCATGCGAGTCTAAAAAGAGATAAGATTCTACGTCTATAGACATTGTACCTGTAATATGGATGAAATGCATGGCAATTCAATCATTATTTTGATTTTGAGATTAAAAATATCAAAATTTTAGCTCGTGAAAATAATAAAAACAAACGACGAATTCTAGAGTCTATTTTTATAAATAAATTCATTAAAAATTCAATTAATTTAAATACCGAAACGTTAAATACAACTAAAATTTATCAAACCATTTTATAATCAATTTATATACAAAATTAAAAAAATAAAATAAAAATGTGATATCAATTTTAAATCCAGTTTACTTTGGCGCACTTTTCATTTGGCTCTCTATCTTAACATCCGCCTTTCTTATTTACTCATGAAAATATGACTTCATTTATAATGTACCTTGTTAGTCCATGTTTGTCCGTTCAAATTAAAATACCTGTTTTGTTCTATTCAACAAAAATGTAGTAGAATTACTATATTGGAGCCTCGGAAATTTGAGGTTTCAATTTTTAAATATTTTAAACGACACAATTTAAATATTTTCAATTATAAATGTTTATGTTAAAACAATACAAACAAAACAAAAAAACAACTAATTTTGGTTCACTCCAAAAACATGTTATCTCTCTTAGAAAATAGACGAAAATTGGAATGTCTTCAATAATTTAATAAATATCAATACAGGTAACTTTAAAATATTTTGTTGTTTGAAAATTTTTTTTTTTTTGTTCTTCATAAATGTTTTTAGTTTATTACATCTATGTATATTATGTTAACTCAGGTTATATATTACCTTGAAGAAGGCCTGCAACAAGGTCCAAACGTACGTTGGTTTTTAATGAAATTGACGAATAAAGCTTGATTCTTGACAACTGAATCCACTATTATTTTTAATGGACCGTATGACCAAAATAACACATTCTTCTATGAATTGACTTCATTATTGATAACAACGGTCGAAGGAAATTTCACAGTGTGGATAATATTCCAATCACTGAACACATATAATTTAATCAAGGTCAATCACGTTCTGCGATATCATGGGTTATTTAAACTACATACAAAGAAAGTATGGAAACGCTCCGAGAAAACTTATAGGAAATTGGATACGCACCAATAGAACTTTAGTAAATCTGAAGGAGCAACGCACTTTCTTAATCAGGTGCAGAAAAGAAACTCTGATTCCAGCACATATTCAACATCAGACAAACAAATGTAATATACATAATTTAAATTATAAATTAATTCCGAAATTTGAAAAAACTAAGCTAATTCTTCAGAAAAAAATGTTTAAATTATGAAATTAATAATTTAATTAAAAACATAAAAGATTTAGGACATTTATCCAACTATTTAAAATTTCGTTTATCAAGCACTGTAAAAGACATTTCAATTAAAACTTTTTTCAACTTACAAGATTCGAGTCTCAATAAATTGAAATATGAAAAAAGAAATAAATGTATTAAAAAGTTTGATTTATTAAAAAAAAGAAATTTGGAGACAAAAGTATCATATTCAGATTTTAAATTACAAAAATGGTTCAAAAATTTATCAAATATACAAAATCCAAATGAAATTGCAGAAATTTTAGCATTAGGAAACAAACATGTTATTCCTTTTAATGTTAACAAAATACCGACAAACATCATCAGCCAATATTGAAAATTGCATAAAAAATGTAGATAATGACGAACGAAAATTAAAAATTAGAAAAACTAATACTCAAATAATCTCAAATCATAATTTCATGAATAAATTCAATAATATAAATAAATTTGATGAACCTATTGAAAAATTTCAAAATAAACATAAAGATTTAATACTATTGAAAGCTGATAAAGGCAATGTAGCTGTAGGTGCAAATCGAAATGACTATGTAACAACTGTAGAAAATTTATTAAAAAATTACACTTTATACAAAAATATCAAAACTAGTCTTGTTCCAACTTTGGAGCAAAAATGTAATGACATTGTAATTAGATAGGAAAACAAAAGGTTCATAAATGAAAACTTGGCATACAAATTAAAAACACATAACAGTATAGTCTCTAAAGTGTATGCTCTCCCAAAAGTCCACAACCCAGACTTAAAATGGCGTTTGATTGTTTCCGCAGTAGGTTCTCCAACTTATAATTTAGAAAAATACATATCCAATTGTTTAAAACCAATTTCAGGTCAAACTTAAGCGTCAAATCATCAAAGAAAGAATCCATGAGATCTATAATAATTAATCTAAAAATTAAAAATGGAATCAAAATCACAATAAATCTGAACTAAAGGTTTCGTTACCATATGTTGAAGGTCTTTCGGAACGTCTTAGAAGTTCCTTCAAAAAATACAATATTAATGTTTATTTCACCAACAACCACACACTTAATAAATTTCCATTTTTTTAAAATAAAGATAAAAACAATAAAGAAAACTCATCTTGTATTGTATGTATGATAAATTGTAAATGTTGCAATAAAATTTATATTGCTGAGACTGGCAGGAGACTAAAAACTCGCATTTATGAACATAAACGAGATTGTGAATTATGTAGTCAAAACACTGGTTTGTCACAGCATGCATGGCAATTCAATCATTATTTTGATTTTGAGATTAAAAATCGTAAAAAATTAAAAATCGAGTCGTTTATTTGAAAATAGGGAAAGAATTTTTATAAGAAAATTTTCGAAAGATTTTGAAAGAAGTTTTAAAATTTTCATTATTTTTCTATAAACTCTTTTTATGTGTGCAGATTTATTCAATGAAAGATTTTATAACCGCGTAACCAAAATGAAACTTGAAAATAGAAGTTTCTACAACCTGTTAAAAAAAAAAAGATGAGTTTCTATTATACACCAAATTCTATTAATTTTTGCTAAAATACAATTTTTTCCCCATTTTTGGATAAGGCGAGGGGGGGGGGGGGTCTTCAGATACCTTAAGTCCTCTTTGTCGGACTTAAAAGGACTTTTATTCGTAGTAGAACTACACCCAATTCGTATGAATTTTAAATTGATTTCAATGGTTTCAAAGGAATTTCATTTTTCAAGGATTACTGTAATGCTTCCTACTGAATTGTATAATAATATTTTCACTCATTTTTCAAGAATTTGTTTACAATAAATCGAGGACTGCGCAGTATTTCCAGAATTTTGTTTTCACTCTTACGAATCCGAAAGTATTTACAAAATCTTGAAACACTCAATATCCCCAACGGTCAAACTTAAGAAAAAGAGAAAAAATGAAACGCAAGTGTCATTTGACCCTTTCCAATTCTGCCCTTTGTCCCCAAAAATCAGTTGATCTGTAGCACTCTCAGAAGTCAGTCGTTTATTTGAAAACAGGGAAAGAACTGAATACAAAATATAAAGTTTTAAAATTTTCATTATTTTCCTATTAGCTCTTGTTATGTGTGCAGTTTTATTCAATAAAAGATTTTATAACCGCGTAACCAAAGTGAAACTTGGAAACAGACAGGAAATGGAAGACTCTACAACCTGTTTTAAAAAATATGAGTTTTCTATTATATACCAAATTATAGTAATTTTTGCTAAAATACAATTTTTTCCCCCATGTTTGGAGAGGACAAGGGGGGGGGGGGGGTCTTCAAATACTTTAGGTTCTCATTGTCGGATTTAAAGAACTCTAGTACTCTCAAAAGTCAGTCGTTTATTTGAAAATAGGGAAAGAATTTTTAAAAGAAAATTTTCGAAAGATTTTAAAAGAAGTTTTAAAATTTTCATTATTTTTCTATAAACTCTTTTTATGTGTGCAGATTTTATCGGCAGATGAGAGCATATCAACTCCTATCTAATAAAACGCTGCTTAAGGCTGGTGACCTTCTCAGCATAAATCACCAACCTATTGAGACTCTCGGCTTCCTTTCTCATGTCCTCCCCCCCCCCCCCCAGTAACAGAAGTTTTGGTGGGACTGACGTTACAGCTTGACTCCACCATAAGACAAATCACTGCTTAATTCGGACATGATTTCGACTCGCAAAACAAATCTCGCGCATACAGGTGATAGTTGGGAGTACAATCTAAACATGAATAATACAAACAATAAAGTAGCCTCGGAATGGACTGAAACTACTGAGAACTACGAGAAAGTATGCACGTAAGGAAACTAGATATTCTTTGTGTACCTGAGACGAAGAAAAAGGTTCGCGAATTTATAAACATAGGAAATGGGGTGTTGGAAGGCGGTTGTGAAATATGGTCAGGAGTAGATAGCGAATCGCATCGTAGTCAAGGGGTCGGTTTAATTATGAATGAAAAAGCAAGTCATCATCTCATAGAGCATAATTTTGTATCACCCAGATTGCTGTGAGCTAGAATGAAGGTAGGAATCAGAAGATTATTAATCATAGCGTGCTACGCACCAGTTGATAGCGATTCGAGGGAAGTTAAGGACGCCTTCTGGGACACTCTAAATAATACAATAAGTATTTGCGATCAAGGCGAAAGAATAATTCTGCTAGGGGATATGAACGGATGGGTCGGTGTCCAACGTCAGGATACATATACAGAAAGGGTGCTAGGTAATTTTGGAGATCCAACAAGAAAAAATTATAACGGGGAAAAGCTAGTTAGCTTATGCTTAGAAAAGGGCCTATTTATTACAAATACTTGGTTTAGACATAAAATGATCCACATGTACACCTGGCGTAAAGGAAATAGCCACAGCATAATTGACTTTGTTATTGCGGATGAAAGATTAAGAGAACTAGTTAAAGATACAAGAGTCATGAGGGGTTCCGAATGCAATTCTGATCATTACCTTTTAGTCTGCAAAATAAACTAAGGGCGGAGATGGAGAACAAAGAAAACAAAGAAAACGAAACAAACACGAATGAAAATTGAAAATTTACAGAGACAAGAAGAGCAAACAGAGTTTCAAAAGAGGTTAACTGAACGCATAGATAGGGCAACGTGGGAAGCGCTTATAAGCAATAAAGATATAGAGGGCGCGTGGACTTTATTACGGGATGTCATTGTCAAAACTGCGACCGAAGTATGTGGTACGGCGGTTGTAGGAAGAAAGTCTGGTGATGCGTGGTGGGACGATGAAATTGCGACAGCCCAAAAAGAAAAGAAAGAAGCGCACAATGAAACGCTGAACATGACAGGTCTTAGCGATGAGGAGAGAACTAGTCTTAAAAATGATTACAGACACAAAAATAGGAAAGTTAAACGACTAGTCAAAGAGAGTAAAGAGAAAATCAGAACAGAAGAAGAGAATAAAATAAAAAACTGCTGTGAAGGAATTATGAAACTATTATATAAACAGTTGAAGGAAAGTAAAAGTACAGAGTTTGCTAGCATGAGAAACAGCAAAGGCGAAATGCTATATGGTACAGACGGAATAGTAGACGCTTTGAAAGAGTCTTTCAAAGAACTATTGGGAGGTGAAGATATCGGACAAAAAAACTGCGACATAGAAGATAATGAATTAGAAAACCCAATTGAAAAAGTCTGTGTCACTGAGGTCAGAGATATAACTAAGAACTTGAAAAACGGTAAGGCTGCGGGTATAGACAATATTAGCGCTGAAATGCTTAAATACGGTGGCGAGTACATACCTCACAGGTTGTGCGAATTAATAAATTTATGTATCGAAATGGGAGAAGTCCCAGACGATTGGAGAAAGGCGATTATCGTACCAATATACAAAAGAAAAGGAGATAAAAGCAACTGCAGTAATTACAGAGGTATCAGCCTACTAAGTACCGTAAGTAAAATATACTCAAAAATACTTATCCGTAGGGTAATGGAAATTACATAAGAGAAAATATGGGAAGTCCAAAGTGGATTTATGCCAGGAAGATCATGTACAGATCAGATATTTAGCCTAAGACAGGTCGCAGAAAAAAGTTTGAGAGTAGGAAAGAAAGTCTTCTGTGCATTTATCGATCTAGAAAAAGCATTCGACACGGTAAATAGAAGTAAACTTTGGGAAGTCCTTAAAGAGTATGGAGTGAATGGAGGGCTCCTACAAGCAATAAAAACAATATATACAGGTAGTAAAGCGAGTGTAAGGGTAAATGGGAAAAAGAGTGAATGGTTCGATATTATGCAAGGCGTGAAATAAGGATGCGTTATGTCCTCGTGGCTATTTATCATATTCATGGATAAGTGTCTTAGAACTGCCCTCTTCGACGAAAAAGGTGTAGATCTCGAAACCGTCAAGGTACGTGGGTTGGCTTTCGCAGATGACAAGATTGTTATGGCAGAATCAGTCGAAGACTTGCAAAGAATGTTGAATAAACTTAATACAAGCATGAAGAACATGGACCTCAAAATTAACGTGAATAAAACGAAAGTCGTGGTGTTTGAGGAAAAAAGTGAGAAAACAATATGCAACATAGTCCTAAATGATGAGAAATTAGAACAAGTTGACAAGTACGTATATCTAGGTAGTCTATTCACTAACGACGGAAAAATAGATGGGGAATTAGATAGGCGCATAAATAAGGGTAAGCAGGTTATCGGTAGAGCAGGGTTCATCCTCACAAATAAAAACATATCAAAAAATGCTAAAATGGCCATACATAACTCTATTTTCGTACCGACTGTACTATACGGTAGCGAGACATGGACCTGTCAAGAAAAGGACAGGAGTAAAATCAACGCGATTGGCATGAAACCTCTGCGCATAATATGCGGGAAAACACTGATGGACAAAGTACGAAACGAGACAATCCTCAAAGAATGTGGTACAGGGGAGACACTAGTTGATATATGGGAAAGAAATCAGCTAAGGTGGTTCGGACATATTGAAAGAATGAAAGATGAACGACTGACCAAGCAAGTGTATAAAGGTAAAGTAAATGGCAGAATGCCCAGAGGTAGACCGCCGAAAGAATGGTTAGAATCTGTGAATGAGACACTAATACGAAGAGACATAAGAAGCCATAGAAATACAAGAGCCTGCATGAAAAAATGCATGGACGTGAATGAAGCTAGAGTAGTATGCCAGGACAGAAATGTGTGGCGACAAATAGTTTATAAACAGAGTGACAATAGAGTGAATGATGCCTGAAACAAAGACCTTGGATACTAATGGGCCCAAGTGGGGAACCATACATAACAATTTTGTGAGGCTCCTCACTTGGGGTGATCGCTAGAGAGATTGATCAGCAACCTGGGTCGGAGCAGTGTTGCGGAGTGAACGTGTCATTCATATAAATAACACGAGAACTCCAGATCAATCTAAAACATCTATACATAACACCTACAGCCCATCCACCCTATACCCATATACCGATCAACCTCATACCTATATACCATTTGATTCCAGCGACATTACACATGGCCTAGCATCACTAACACCTCTGGTGCTCAAAAGTCATATACAGGAAGCAGAGCATACGCTTCTACTAAGAGAACATGCTGAGAAACCCCTCCATGGTAAGTTCTACGGCATCCTACGTAGAGAAGAGCTCTCGATGGGTCTGACCAACATGTTTCTCAAGTCTGCTGGATTGAGATCGGAGACCGAGGGATTTCTTTTTGCCTGTCAAGACGGCGTCATAGACACCTTAGTTTACCGCGAGCGCATAATGAATATACCTGTACGCGATACCAACTGCCGAGCGTGCATGCTAGAGCCCGAAACACTTGAACATGTTCTCAGTGGATGCTCTAAATATGCACGCTGCGCGTACATAGAGAGACACAATGCAGCTCTAAAAGTGATATATTACCATCTTAGGCATTTCTATGGTGTTGATCTATTGCCCGTCTTGCCATACGCCCAGGGGGAACTCGAGTCAGTTGTGGAGAATGATCAGTGTAAGATCTACTGGAATTTCTCATTCTCCCACAGTCAACGTATCAGTGCTACGAAGCCTGACATTGTCCTCCAAGATCTGAAGAACAAGATCATTTACGTGATTGAATTCTCGGCACCAGCCGATGGTAATATCACGGCAAAGGAGGGAGAAAAACAGGCGAAATATCAAGCACTTCTTTTCGAGCTGAGTAAGCTGTACCAAGGCTACAAAGTCCATCTTATAATTCTCATAATCGGCTGCCTTGGAGGTATGAAAGCTTCATTTATTAGCCAACTCAACAAGATTCCGGCTTGCCAGCGTCAGGCTCATTTTATCGCGAACCGGATGCAAAAGGCTGTTCTCCTGGGATCACTCCATCTGGTCCGTCAACACTGTTCCTCTTAAATTCTACAAAGATTGGTAGCTCTAAAAAAGTATCCAGAGGTGAAACCTTCATCTCCAACTGTCTTGTCTGCCGCGTAAGGTCATCCGCGGCTAGAGACCTGACTCCAGGGAACAGTGTTGCCCGATGTTATCACGCGTAAATTTCCCGCTCTTGCTTACCTTCTAGGACAGAAGGAGCAGAAGCGGATGACGTACACGTTCCAGTAGCTTTGCGATTGGTTTCTTTAAGGAATCATGATCGAAGCTTCCGGAGCCTACAACTTCTATAATATTATATGTTTATGTATATATATATATATATATATATATAATATATACCTACCGAAGGTGTTCTCGCGTTGTCGTCGCGGTAGGGCTTGAGCTTTCCTCTCATGAATTTGAAGGCTATGTTGGCCGTAGCATTGCTACTGACAGGGTTTCCCATGCCAGACAGGCAGAAAACGAAGAGGAAAGTGACTAAGAGGAACACCAAAACCCATAAATGATAATGGAGAGTATTTTAAAAATATATGTTTATGTTAAAACAATAAAAACAAAACAAAAAAACAACTCATTTTGGTTCACTCCAAAAACATTTTGTCTCTCTTGGAAAATAGACGAAAATTGGAATGTTTTCAATAATTTAATAAATATCAATACAGGTAACTTTAAAATATTTTGTCGTTTGAAAATTTTTTTTTTTGTTCATAATAATTTTTTTTAGTTTATCACATCTATGTATATTATGTTAACTTAGGTTATATATTACCTTGAAGAAGGCCTGCAACAAGGTCGAAACGTGCGCTGGTTTTTAATGAAATTGACGAATAAAGCTTGATTCTTGACAACTGAATCCACTATTATTTTTAATGGACCGTATGACCGAAATAACACAATCTTCTATGGGATGGATTAAAAGTAAGAAAAAATTGATCGCGCAATTTTTCAGCGGAAATAAAAACTTTAAGAAAGTGTACCTACCGCCGCCAGCAAGTCAAAAGAATGTTCCCACGAATATGGATGACTTTGAAAATGCACTGGCTGAACTTAGAATTGAGAGCGAAAAACAGTGTCTTGCGCGTCTCAATCGTGTGCGTCAAGAAAGTGCAAAACAATAAATAAATCAAACTCGAACTTTAACAGTGTGAACAGTGAACTCGTGTGAACTATCAAAAGTGAAATACAAAATATCATCCGCGTGAAAAGACAATTCATTTAATAAAGTGTAAGCTCATCGCGAACAGCTCTTACAGATACTTAAAGAATAAACTCTAAAATTCTTTAACGGGAGTGTGAATAAAAAGACAATTATTATATTTCTTATTCGCGAGTAAGAATACAAAAATCGTTCAAAATGAGCAAAGCAGGCAGCCGATCGACGCGAAACGCGAAGAAGTCCGTCGAGGGTAATATCCCAGATCAGTTAGACTTGGACCAAACCATAAGGCCCGTCACCCCCGACAACATGGAGGACGCACGCAGCACCCCCTCCTATGTTGTCAACTCGAGCGCTGAGCAGGTGTACGCACTAATTAACCAGCGACTCGAGGAAATAGAAAAGCGAGTAGAACGAATGCTTGCGGAGGAACGAATTTATAAGGAACAGCAGGAGGCGGAGCGAGATGGAATATGGCAGCAGCAATTAACGTCATTGGAGGGAAGTGTCGATCGTGCATTAGAAGCGACGAATCTAATGACCCAAACCCTCGACGAGAGGGAGGCCCGCATGCAGGCCCAGATCAACAGGCTCGAGACCGCCCAGACTCGCACAGTGGAGCGAATCACAGGAAGTCTAAACACACGTGGACTGGAGACACCCGCCGTGCCATTGGTCAAACCAAATATTAAATATGTACTGCCAGAATATAATGGCGAAGGAAACCCTATGAGGTACCTGCGACAACTCAGGCAGTACTGGGATGTGGTATTCCCACGAGAATGCGACATCGAATACCTATTTGAAAAATCTCTCTCAGGACCGCCTAGCGACTGGTGGCAAGTCGTGAAGAATGACGTCACTGACACTGAGAGCTTCTCAACGAAATTCCGTCAGCGGTACTGGAACGAGTACACGCAACGCGAGGTACGAAAAAAGCTGGAGTTTGGACATTTCCAAATGAACAAAGACAAATCGCGAGCAGAGTACGCGACACGTATGTTTGCTCACGTGGGTGAACTGACCCCAGCCATTGAGCAAAAAGAGGTAATACGAAAACTGGCTCGTCACCATAGCGACGAAATAAAATATGCCATCGTCGGACGGGGCATCAACAACAGCGAGCAATTAATTGAGCTCCTTGAAGAATTTGATCGTATTGGTAATACGAATCACGGATACACGGATAGCCGTGATTGGAGGAGCAAAAACAATTACAACCGCGAAGGTAATTCCAGCAGCCCAAATTCATGGCGATCCTCGGGCACCAACAACTCAACAAATCGACAGAATAATGAGAATGTAAATTCAGGAACGACACTACCTTCCACAAGTGAAAATCAAAAAAATACCGGCAGCTCTAATTCTAAGCCGAGTACGAGTTCTGGGGGACAGCGCACCCCATATGAAGGTACAACATGGAAGCGACAAATGCCGTACAAAGTGCAAAACATGGAAGTAGAGCACCCACAGGAACCTGAAGACACGAATTATTTAATCGAAGAGTACGACGATCACATTGGAGAGTCGGGAAACGAACAAGAGCCACGCCAATAAAAAATACACAAGAAGGCGAAAGAATTGACGTGGCTACTGAGATTACATATTTCGCCAATGTACTCACGAACACACGTGAGGAATTAACGGAAGAAGCGATGGAAAATTTAAAAAGAAACCGATCCAAATACTACACTGCAAATATTCAGATCGCCGGCATAGTGACAAAGGCACTTACTGACACAGGTGCCGAAATCACATGTATATCGGAGGAATTTCTCAATAATAATAAAGAGAGGTTTGATCGATATCCATGCCTACCTTTAGCAGGTGTCGCAGTAGCTGGACCCCTGGGGGGGGCAAGGCTGTGCGCCTAACTCGACAAATATATGCAGACGTGCAATTACCGGACACAATCGTACAATTGGCATTTTTGGTTGTGCCACGCCTCTCTCGCACGTGTATCATAGGAATTGACGTGCTAGACGAGCATAGGACGAACATCGACTTGGACACAAAAACTACCTACAGGGGCATCCTGCAATAAGAATTTTTCAAGATGAGAGGAACGAGAAACAAGATGGAGAATTGAGCCTATGCACTCTCAATTCATCCGACGTTAATGACCAAGAAGCCAATGGAAAACTAGAGGAGGCGGACTATATGGAAAAGGTACTCCCACTAGACGTCACTCAAGAGGAAATACAAGAAAAAATAAATAAAAGTCAAGGACTGGAAGAAAGAGAGAGAGAGAGAGAAACAGGGCGAAATACTATGGAGGCACCGTAGAGTGTTTCGTCGCGAGCCCGGCTTACTCACAAACTACCAACACGTATTACAAATACGTGAAGAGAAACCTTTTATAGGTAGAAGCTACCCCATTCCGATGGCACACCGAGCAAAAGTAGAAGAAGAGGTACAACGAATGATCAGCCTGGGAATTATTCAGCGATCAAACAGCCCCTACATTAATCCAGTTATGCCAGTCGTGAAGAAAGATGGATCCATAAGACTATGCTTGGATGCTCGACGATTAAATGAGATATTAATCGAAGACTGGGAGTGTCCAGAACCAGCGGAAGTCTTATTCCAAAAATGCAAGGGTATGAATATCATGTCGAACCTTGACATGACCGGCAGTTTTTGGCAGATTCCATTACACCCTGACTCGAGAAAATATACGGCATTTCAGTACCGTGGTCGGAGCTACGAATTCCGAGTCGTACCGTTCGGTTTGAGAACGAGTACGGCCGCTCTCGTGCGAGGACTCAACCACGCGCTACAAGGACTAGGAGATCAAATTATTTCTTTCTTTGATGATACAATAATCACATCAGAAACCAAAGAAATACATTTACAACATCTCGATGAAATTCTCAGTAGATTAAATAAAAATAATTTGACTTTGAACTTAGCAAAATCTCACTTTTTCAAAACTGAGACTAAGTTCTTAGGATTTATTTTAACTACTGAAGGTGTAAAGCTGGACCCTGAGAAGATTAAAAATATACAAGACTTTCCGGCCCCTAAAAACGTGAAACAACTTCGAGGATTTCTCGGACTTATAAATTTTTACTCGAAATTCAGTAAAGATCATGCAGCCGAGACGGTACCCCTCTTAAAATTAATAAAAAAGGGTGCTACATGGAGATGGGACCAAATAGCACAAGAAAGTTTTGAAAAAGTATCAACTCAATGACAGTAACGAAAAAGAGATAATAACCTTAGCGAGTCGCACATTAAAAGGACCGGAACTAACGTACTTTACGACCGCACTGCAAAAATTTCGCACATACCTGCATGGTGCCGAAATTACGGTTCGCACGGACCAATTCGCACTGACCTTTTTAAAGACCTGCAAATTTGTCAATGCAAGACTGACACGATGGATCTTGGCCATACAAGATCACAAAATCAAGATAGAACATTTGCCAGGCAAGAAAAATATTATGGCGGACGTACTGAGCCGCATACACGACAGCGACACTTACAACAGGAATCGTGGTGAGACGCGCGTCGTAATCAACGCTCTCTCTCACGAATGGTCGAGGGAGATGGAAACAGAGATAAGAAATCTACCTGAAAGACAGAGAGAGGACAAAAGGATTCAACAAGTGACGCAAGAAATTAACAAGGAAGGACAAGATAACGAAACGCGTTTTCGATTAATAAATAACGCTCTGTATCACTGCGATGGATCCTCGTACCGCATCTATACTCCGCGTGACCTCATGGAGAAAATTATATGGGAGTGCCACGGCGCTTATGGACATCCGGGAGCTGAAAAAACATATAAAATCATTCGTGAATCGTTCCACACGCCAAAATTAGCCAAAATGACGCGACAAATAATCGCATCTTGTGACTCGTGCCAGAGAAACAAGCTCTCGACAGAGGCATCTCAAGCTTTGCAGGAGCCTGTACTTACAAGCGAGCCACTGGAAATCATATCCATAAATTTTTTTGGACCTCTGACCAAAACAAAATGTGGTTATGAACACCTGCTAGTAATGATCGACGCTTTCTCGAAATACACAAAGCTGTATCCAGTTAGAAAAGCAACAGGCGACATTTCAATCAAAAAAATTGGACGAATTCATCGAGAGTATCGGACGGCCAAGGAAAGTACTTTCTGACCGAGGTACTCAATTCACAAGTCACAGGTGGCGACAAGCGCTGGAAGAGAGGGGGATACAGATGATTCTCACCTCAATTCGTCATCCACAGGCGAATATGGTCGAGCGTGTGAATCGAGAATTGGCACGTCTTTTCAGAACCCTTCTTCCTCCAACGGGACACAGTGGGTGGTATACTCAACTCGAAAATGTTGAGACCATCATTAATGAGTCGCAACACGACACAACCGAGATTACGCCATACGAAGCCCTATGGGGACGGAAGCCTGCACGATGGTGGAAGGACCTCCTACCGCGCACGCCAGCACATCCTCAGGTCAATCGAAACGAACAACAAATGGTACTAAAGGATCGAATTAAAAGAAAACTAGAAAAGCGATTAAATCGTATAAATCGAAAGAAAAAGGGAATTTCTTTCGAAATAGGAGAGTGGGTCTTGGCACGAGCCTGCAACGTGTCAAATGCGGCCACGGGAGCCATGGCCAAGTTTCTCAGTTTGTACGAAGGTCCGTACAAAATCAAGAAACAGGTAGCTACAAATGTATACATTTTGTGCGGTACGGAAACCGAGAAAGAGAGGGGCCAGTACCATGCAAACGATTTACGAAAGTACCTTCGAAGGGAAATCGAAGGAGGGGATGAAGATGGAAAAGCAAGGGAAAGCAATAGGTCCTAAAGGCTCTGAAGATTTGAGGTAGGTCAGTATTGACTGTGAAGTCAAAAATGCCAGACGCTAGCACCGAGTTCGAATGCCTGGATGCCTACCTACCCTTGTGTAGCCATCCAGTGCAACCTAGACAACGAAGAAGAAAATTCAGAGGAGATTTATACCCACGCACATCGGATTTTATCGGCGAGACCTCGTAATATCTCAAATTTACTAAGAAGGGCCTGGCCACCAGCGAAAACCAGATTGGATCGAGTGGACGCGCATCGTTTTGCGAAAAACGTAAGGCGAAGAAAAGTCGGATCGACCTTCAAGGAGATCCTGGAGGCCATTGCGAATCTTTCAGCGGTGATCTGCCTGGAGGACGATTCGGAAGACGAAGAAGAGTCCGATGAAGAGCCTGAAGTTCCAGAGAAAGAGCAAGGAGTGGTTAAAATTGGAAGAAGTTGGGCATGGACTTCGAGTCCAGCTAAGAAGCAGGAGGAAGGAGTCAGAGCAGAAGAAGATCTAAAAGCTGCAAGCCTTGAAATTAGAATTCTCGAAGACAATGTGGAAGAAAATTCAATACATCCGACACCGAAAGGCGAGGACACTCAAGGCGAGAAAGAAGATCTAAAAGCTGCAAGCCCTGAAATTATAATTCTCGAAGACGATGTAGAAGAAAATTCAATACACCCGACTCCAAAAGGCGAGGACCATCAAGGCGAGAAAGAAAGTCCAAAAGCTTCAAGCCCTGAAATTGTAATCATCAAAGAATTCGACCATCGAACAGAATTACCGATTGACGAACCTAAAGCAGAGACTTGTGAGACAAGCAAAACGAAAAAGCCATGTGAAATCTCAGCATATGAAGAACAAGCACGCGAAGAAAATCTTCAACGTGTAGAGGCCGAGTCGAAGGAAATAATTCGTGAGCCTCTATCTGCAGAATTCATCCCTGCGAAAAATGCAGAGATTGAAGAAGAAATTAGGCAGGAGACACAAATGCATGCTATGCATCTCGTTTTCTTCAAGGAACCCGAGAAGGAAGTCAGAGCGCCATAGAACGAAACAGAAGCCAACATTACTGAAGAAGAACAGAGATGGCTAGATATAACAAAGGAGAAGAGTGAGATGCCCAAACCTAAAGGGATGTACATGGTGAAGGAAAGTCGCCAAGATGCCCTAATCAAGGAAGGGATCATCAACAAGCCTCCTAAGCCTGGAAAGAGAAAACTGCCTGTCAATGCAGAGGATCTAAAGCTAGGAGGGCAAACGAAAATACCCCGAAAGAACGTCGTGGATGATTTACGACTAGCCTGTCGTAAAACAATGAAGGAGAAACGACGACAAACCGAAAGAGAGAGTCGTCGTGAACGAGAGAAGGAAGAACGACGAATTTGGAAGGCCAACTTAATCCCAGGGCCGGGACACCTGGAAAGAATTCACTGAATTCACAGTACCCTGGAGAGAAACCCTACGTTTTCGAAGTATATGCCAGATGGACAGTGGCCCAGGAATGGCCCATTAACAAGGACTGGGTTTTCAACGTAAGAAGATCGGGAAGAGACCCTAACCAGAACAATAGGGACGAGAACGAGGAACTATGCTTTGTTTCAACTGGTTGTATTTACCGGAAATGCCCGGACGTCAAAAATTGAGAATTCACAATTGCATCAGTAGGTGAGCAACAAATAACATATGTACCTCACTCAATATTTTTTTTATATACATGAACTTCGCCGAAAATCTGTAAAGTTATGAGACCCATTGTCTCACATTTCATGTCAACGCCATTGAGTCGATTTAACTTGTATATATTTTCTACAAGACTCAATATTACAATTGTTCATTCTCAATTTGGGGGGCAGTTGTAACCCCCGGGTTACAAGGGGTTCCTGAAAATAGGCAATAGTAGTTTCTCCCCTGTGATACTTTCTAAGGGAAGCATCCCACAGGAGAAACGCTAAAGCGCAAACTCGAGCACTCCCACGCAAACGATCTTACGTAAGCGTGGGAGGGCAGAGTAAATAAAGAGCGAGCCCCGGGCGAAAGACGCCACTCTATTTTTGATCTTTGCCTACCACAGCTAAAGATGATAGAGTCGAAATCTTTTAGTGGTGCGGACAGAAGGGGAAACCTTTCATTGCTGCACTACTGCCTGCCTTGAAATATTCGGTTCCACCGAGGATTTCAGGCATTTTTCGATTGCGTCTCTAGCTGTGCTAGCCAAAGCGTTTTCCAAGCGATTCTGAGCGTCTGCCTTATTTGTGCCTCATTAGAGCCTTATTTGTGTCACACTGTGTTTTATTTGTGATTATTTGAGCATTTTTTATTGTGTTGAAATTTGTGTTTGTGATTTTTATCATGCGTAATTCCAAATCAATTTATCCTTGCATTCTCGAGAGCGAACCTGGTTATACCGGGGAACACTGTCCAAATTATCAAGGATCAATTGATCGCGTCTGATCGTAATTCCTATTGAGGAATCATTAGTTGATTTATACCTGCATTCTCGAGAGCGATCCTGGTTGTACCGGGGGAAACTGTCCAAATTATCAGGTATCAGTCAAACGCGTCGCTATCATAAATTCAGATTACACCCGCATTCTCCAGAGCGAACCTGGTTGTACCGGGGGACACTGTCCAAATTATCGGGTATCATCTGAACACGTCGGTTTATTCTCCTTAACTTACATTCGCGTTTTCGAGAGAGAACCTGGTTGTACCGGGGGACCCTGTCCATATTACCGAATGTAAAGTCAAGTTTGAGATTATTTAATTTTCTTATATTCTCAAAACTTGGGCCAAAATAGTCTAAAATAAAATCTCGTAAATTTAAAGATTTTATTTCGAAGGCAAACGGCACTCAGAAGCGTTCGTTTCTCACTTCCGCCCTAAGTTGAGAAGAATAGCGAGCTACCTGCGGTGCGACATTCCTCAGCTGCGAAGGGACACGAACGTGCCCGAGCGACTCCCTCGCTTCTCGAGGACCGGGAGGCCTGAGCGACAGGTTGTAAAATTAGGTGCAATATTTTGATGCCGAATTAACAAAATTGAGGATAATCCCTTTTATAATACAATTGCCATTATTGCCATAAAAGCAATTACCTGCTTAGGTGATTGAACCATCAGGTGTATGCCAAATTTAAAATACGATAGCGTATTTTGAAAACTTGCAGTTTGTTCTTTCGGTATAAAGAACAAACTGTAGCATTTTGGTACATCGCGCAAACTAGTTTTAAATTATAGATTGAGATTCGTTTCTCGTACTCAATCTAGTATCTTCATATTGTGTGCTTCTTAATTGCCCGTTTAATTTACTTCTCTTTAGTTCACAATTAAGTGACGTAGGATTATTATTGTGTTTTTATCTGACTCAATTAGCGTTTTGTGTTTTGTGTGTATACTTAGTTACTTCGCTTTTATCAAGCATTTTATTAGTCTAATTTTAGTATATTTAGAAGGCCCGGGGTGCCGTTCGCCACTTTTATTCATGTAATCTAGTAGCTTAGCATTGCGTAACGAAAGCAACTGCCCGACGTGCAGCTTGCATAGACTTCTCTATAGGCTTAGTTTCCGGTGCACCATTTCTAGTGAGAAATTTGTGCAGTCACATCCGAACTGTTAGGATTCGTAGTTTTTATAAGCTAGACTAGGGATTAGAAACATGTATGTACAAATAGTTTAGCCAGGGATTACTGAATAAAAACAAAGTATGTGAATGGAAATAGAATCTTGTCTTTTCTCCAAAAGAAGCACCTTTTTATTTACATCTCTAAGACTCATAATTAAGATAAATTAATTGAATTAACTATAAAAGTTAACCCGGCCTTAAGCCGAGGGTCGCAATTATTGTTGAGTGGGTGAATCAACAATAATAATTAACCCGGCCAAAAGCCGCTGGTTGCAATATATATATGAAATTCGGTTTCGGTTTCAATTCCTTTGGAATAGAACCGAAGGGCTCATGACAAAGCCACCGAGCGCGTCCTCGGGTTGCGGATAGAGGGTCTCCGTACCAAGGGTTTCTGCTGAATACGGTTGCAATAATTAATAAGCAGTAGCGGACAATTGTCCAGGGATGGTCCCGAAGGAATAACCCCTAAGCGAAGGTGTGAGAACCGTGCCGAAAGCTGCATGGCACCTGGGTGTGGTGTCTTTAACGGTGACTCTGGGATACCGGCGACCTCTCAGAGTACCAGCCTTATCCTTGCACGCGAGGCTCTACAAGGATGGACGAACCCTTTCCCTAGCTACTCGCGGGAACAACAATGAAACCGCCAAACCACCAAAATGTTGTAGATGCGGTTCGAAACGATCGAACGCGCAGAGCACCCGCAATGGATCGGAAAACAATGCCGATCATCCTAGAGTTCGGGGTGCTGAAAATAATTTAGATGGAAACACGACGACGAACCGGCGAAACGCCCACATTGATTGGACGGAACAACTTAAGAATGACGTGCTAGACTGCTACGATGCCAGCATTCTCCCTGTTCGCAGAGGCTTCATGGCGCGTATGCATACTCTGTGGTGCCAGAAACACCCAGAGCTTCAGCAAGTTTCGCATCAGTCTTTGCGAAATCAAGCCGACTACCTCCGGAAAAATGGATATGTACGCGGAGCGCTTCCTCAACCGCTGTTTAAACAAGCTGCAGACGAAGATGAAACGACATTAAGACCAACCGCAGAAAGCAGGCACCTTCTGGAAGATGATCGCAATTTCAGTACAAGGAGGAACATCAACATGCAAGTTCCACTTAAGCCCCAAGATCTGTCTGAAATGGATGCCTCCCTTCGTGGAGATATCTCGCAAGATTCCGACCTCTGAACCATCAATTGCTCAGTTTATGGTACTGCGAGAGCTTTGGCTGATTCAAATCGAAGGCTCAAACCGACGATGGATCAAAAGACAAGAAGCCGCTTGCATCAACTGAACAAGAAAATTGGATGGGCAAGACAGAATACGTCCCGTCTTCAATGTGTGATTGACTATATAACATCTGGTAGACCGTTCACGGAAAGAGTTCGAAAGTTCGCCCAAGAACTAAGGACCTTGAATCACACACTAAACAAGTCAAAGCTGCTAACAATCAAGCAGCATATTGTTGACAAAATAAGGATGTTATCTGACGCAAGGAGGAGGATACAGAAGAGGGAGAGATGGATCAGGGAGAATCAACAGTTTCTCGCTGACCCATCACGCCTCTTCAGTGATCCCCCTGTGTTTGTAAAAAATCCACCCAAGCCCAAGGAGGTAGAGACTTTTTGGAGAGAGGTGTACAAGATCCCGAAAACACTAGAGTTGGAAGAAGATACTGACAATATCATCCGCTTCAAGGAGTTTTGCGGCAGCCTCATAAAATCTTAAGAGGAGTGCCCATTAGTCACTGCCGAAGAGGTGAAAAAAGCACTTAGAGGCACGAAGAACTTTTCCCGTGCTGGACCAGATTGTATCAAGAACTTTTGGTGGAAGAAGTTTACTTCTATACACCAACATTTGGCCCGCATATTCACCTCATATTTAAAGTCGGAGACGCACATTCCGCAGTGACTGGTGTTAGGACGCACTAAACTCCTACCGAAAACAGGCAACTTGTCCAAACCAGAGAATTACAGGCCAATAACTTGTTTGAACACACTGTATAAGATCTTTTCAGCTGTCCTTAACAACAGGATTGTTCGACAAATTGAGCCTATATGGCGAGAGATGTACGAACAACGTGGCTCGAAAAAGGTGTAGCAGGCTGTCGAGAGAACCTGCTGATTGACAAGTGTGTCTGTAAAGACGCTGCAGTCCATCAGCGCGTCCTGTCAACGGCCTGGATTTACTACCGGAAAGCTTTCGATTCAACCTCTCATAGGCTTATCATCTGTCTGTTGGAAAGCCTGAATGTACACTCACACATAGTGAGATGCATAGAGAGATTGATGCCTCTTTGGAAAACTAGATTCACCATCTCATCTAGGAATTATCGTCTGACGACGAACAACGTCACCTTCCAGAGGGGCGTCTTTCAAGGGGATACAATGAGCCCTTTGCTTTTTTGCATCACACTTCTGCCTTTATCCCTCGCACTACAAAATTCTCCTGGATACCTCTGTGGCGACACTGATCAGCGTGAGCATAAGGTGACTCATGTATTTTATATGGATGACCTGAAGATCTATGCCGCTGGTAAAAGCAAACTTCAAACTGCTATAAATATCGTCAAGAACTACACAGGAGAGATTGGGATGGACTTTGGTTTGGACAAGTGTGCCAAAATTCATTTGAAGAAAGGAAAGATAACTGGCGTTCCCAAGGACCCTGAGCTTGTGGATATAAGTGTTATTAGACATCTTAACACTGGAGTGACCTATACATACCTGGGCGTGCCTCAAAGCCGCATTTAGGACGTAACATCAGAGAAAGATTCTCTCCGAAGCAGATACAAGCATCTTCTTCGACAGATTTGGTCTTCCAATCTGTCGGCGTTGAACAAGGTATCTGTGACTAACATGCTTGCCATCCCGGTTCTACTCTACTCGTTTGGGGTGGTTCAATGGACGAAGAACGAGCTTAAGGCCCTTGATTTCACCACGCGTAAGATCATGCATATGCATAAAAGCTTGCATATCAATTCGTCAGTTCCGCGATTATACATTTCACGCCGTCAAGACGGACGCGGACTTCTGAATCTCCAGTGTCTTCATAACCGAATTGTTTTAAGTACAGCTTACATCGTTGCGAATGGCAGAGATCCTCTCCTAAAGATGGTCAGAAACCACGAGATGATTGGCGAAGGAACGTTCCTTTACAAGGCCGCAGAGCAAGCTGCCGAGACCTTTGGCCTGCATTTTAACATCAGAAGTGAAGAAAGTCCATTACTCCATCTAGATGCTTCACGTCTAAAAGCCGAAGTAAAGAAAGCAGAGGTTGAAAAATTTCACCAAGAGCTACTCGACAAGCATATGCACGGAAACTTTCACAGAAATGTAGAAAAACAGTCCTTGTCGAAGGAGCAAACTTTTGCTTTCCTTAAATCATCAGGGCTCAATTCAGGTACAGAGGGCTTTATTTTCGCATGCCAGGACGATGTAATCTCCACCTTAGCATATCGCGCCCGCATTTTATGTCAAGAAGTTCCCAGTGATAGGTTCAGAGCGTGTCATGCACACGCTGAGTACCTAGAACACATACTATCGGGGTGTCCGACCCACGCAGGAACAACGTATATCTATAGACATAATGCTGCCCTAAGAGTACTTTATTACCACCTTTGTCGCTCTCACGGTGTTGGTCGCGACCCTGCCCTGCCGAACGCTCCAAGGGATATAGAGTCAATTGTCCGAAACGAGAAGTGCCAGATTTTCTGGAACTACAATTTTCGGGCAGCACTCTCCGTTGCGCACTCGAGGCCTGACATTGTTCTCGAAGACTTCGAGAAACGAACTATATTCGTGATCGAATTCTCGGCTCCGTCCAAATACAACATCACTGCAAAGGAGAAAGAAAAAGAGGAGAGGTATCAAGACCTTGAAAGAGAGCTGCAACGACTTTACTCAAAATATTTGGTACGAGTAATTGTCCTTGTGATAGGTGATCTCGGAGGTGCGAAATTATCTCTGGTTCGTAACCTTAAAGCCATACCCGCGTGCCAAAAATATGCCTTGGCACTTGCGAGATGGATGCAGAAAGCTGTCATCCTTGGGTCGCTTCGTGTCCTCAAGACACACGAGGGTTTCGCCTGCCTGACATTGTGATTCCGTCGTGCCCTATGACCATCCATCTCACGGATGTGAGACGTGGCCACAGGTGTATTTTACCGCGGTTCTACTGGGGGCCATTGACATTTTTTTTAGATGGCAGTTGCTCTTAGTGGTACCCTGCGGTGGTTGTTTAACTTATATATATATATATATATATATATATATATATATATATATATAACACCCTTTCGTTAATGCCAGAAATTTTCGTTTTTTTATGAAATATTATAATTTTTGTTCACTTTTCGTTTAGAGTGACTTAATAATTAGTTTTTTTTTAAAGAATCGTATTTTCTATCTTTTTTAATAATAATTACATTATTAAAATTTCGCGGGAATATGTATCGCTTCAAATTGCCAAGGGTGCTAAATTTAAGTAATAAAGAAGTCAAAGTAACATAATAGAAAACATAGTCGAATTAAACACTGCCTTCTTCAGGGTTGCTACAATATTCCAATTTCTAAATTCTTCTAGGTGCAAAACCAATAATACACCTACAAGATTAATAATGTTAATGCAATATAAATTTTGTTTCGAAATATATTTAGAACACTTTAGAGTTGTGTTTTCAAGTCAAAAACATAAATTTTCAACCGAAGAAATGAATTTTTAACAAAAATGATGAATCTTCAACCAAAAATATGAATTTTTAACCCACGAGTTACTAGAATTTTCAACCCAAAAGATCATTTTTCTACCCTAAAAGACTAATTTCCAACAAAGTACATGAATTTTCACGTAAAAAAATCAATTTTCAACCAAAATTAGAATAGTTAAAATGACAGAAAAAGAAATGTTCAACCAAACAAAAAAAAAACTAATCTTCAACCAAAAGAAATTAATTCTCAAGAAAATAATTCAATTTTAAACCGAGAAAGATAAATTTACAAGCCAAAAATATAATTTTTCAATTAGCAGTTATAAAATTAAATTTAAAAAACGAGTTTTCAGCAAAATTAATTTTCGACTAAAAACATACATTTTACAGCGAAAGTGAAATAGTTATATCTTCAGTTAAAAAAATTAATTTTCAAGATAAAAGAAACGAATTTTCCACCGAAGAAATTAATTTTGAATCACAATGATGAATTTTCAACCAAAAATACCAAACTTTGACAAAATAGTGGATTTTTCAATACAAAAGATGAATTTTCTATCAACAAAAAAACGAATTTCCAACTAAAAAGTTTTTTTTTTCAATGAAAGAAATGAATTCTTAACAAAAAAACAGAATAGTTAAATTTTGTATTAAACAGATAATTTTTTAACGAAAAAGATTACTTTTTTTTATCAAAAAACGTAAATTTTCAACAACAAAAAATGGATTAGCTAAAATTAATTTCCAACTAAAATGATAAATCTTCAACTACAAAAAAAAATTAATTTTCAACCAAATACATGAATTCTAAACTAAAAAGATAAATTTTCTACCAAAAATAAGGTACAATAATAGTTAAATTTTTAACTGAAAATAGAATAGTTAAATTTTCAGAAAAAAGTTAAATTTCAACAGAATTAGAGTACATTTTCATCGAAAGAGTATAATTTTCAACCAAAAAGATTAAATTTATATCAAAAAAGATAAATTTTTGACAAAAAATTGAACATTTCCAATAAAATAAGTTAATTATAAATAAGAAATAACTAATTTTCAACCAGAAATATCAATTATCGAATTTTCAACCAGTCAGATGAATTTTCTACCAAAATAGATGAATTTGTAATAAAGTACACGAATTTTCAAACTAATATTTAAAGTTTTTAAGGAATTTCCAACCAAAAAGATGAATTAGTCACCAAGAACATTAAATATTCTCACAGAAAATTTGAATTGTCAATAAAATACAGGTATTTTAAACCGAATATTTGAATTTTTAACATAATAAGATAAATTATGAAACAAACATGTACGAGTTATGTTTTCAGTCAAAACAATTAATTTTCATCAAGAAAACCTAATTTTCAACGAAATGATTAAATTTTGAACAAAAGAAAGGTCTTACAACTAAACTGATGAATCATCAACCAAATAAATGAATTTTTAACAAAGTAGTTCCACTTCCAACTAATTAATTTAATTTTCCACCAAAAAAGATTAATTCTGAACGAAAAACGTGATATATTTCAACCACAAAAAGGAGTTGAATTTTATACCAAAAATATTTGAATTCAACCAAAAAAGAATGATCTTCTACAAAATGGTTTGAATCCTCAAGCTAAACAGATTAATTTTCAATTAGTTACGATTTTTCACCATAATGATCAAATTAATTTCAACTTTAATTTATCGAAAATTTCCTCACTCTGTCAGGTTTTCCCTAAAATTCGCCGACTTTCTGGAATTATCTTCCTGTAGCAAATCTGTAATAAAAAAAAAGTATATGTTTATTTCACTGTCGAATGTTTTTGTAAAAATATATGTATTAATTATGATATATATTGGTTCAAACAATAAGTGATTTAAATTCTCTTTAATGCTCTATAAATGCTATGTTCGAGCTTAAATGCTGAGCATATTCTCGAGAGCATTTGGTCGGCATAAATTCTTGGCAATTTAAGAACTCTAATACGCGGCTACAGACTTGACTCCAAGGAACAGTGTTGCATGATGTTATATCGCATAAATTTCCCGCTCTTGCTTACAGAGGGGGCAGAAGTGGATAACGTGCACGTTCCATTTGCGATGGGATTGGTTGCTTTAATGAACAGAGCCTACAACTTCTCATGTAATAAAAATGGAATAAAATATGTACGGAAAATGTAAGACTACAAGAGCTTCAAATTTAAATGACAACTCGAATAGTCGGAGAGTGAGAGAAACGCACCATAAGATAGAGTGAGCTAAATATAGAGTGAGAGAAAAGTAAGCCTCTGATTTATTCCGCGATGTATTCATTCAAACTTAGTTCACAATTTGTCAGGAAATTCATGGGACCCCAGGAAAGTGATAGAAAAGTGGTTCGAAAAGAGTGAGAGTACCTGACCTGAGTCTGACGAGCACATGGGGCCCCCCACGGCCAAGTTGTCCTGCGTCAAATTCTACCAAAAAAATAACCAAAAAAAGGGTTAACTATGGCTGAGTAATCCGTATTAAAGCGGGTGACTATGAACCACAATATTTACTGTCAGTCATACACATGGAAACTTTACTTTTCTGTTATAAAGGGAAATTTTATGGTGGCGGCATGTGGCCCCTATAAACCATCCCACATTTTTTCTAAGCCAAAGGCGTGAACTTGTCGCTCGGGCAACTTTCGCTGGAGATGCGAGGGCCCCTTGCAAGAGAGACAAGTTTCCGCCTTTGTCTTAGAAAAAATTTGGGATGGTTTATGACTTTATGGGTACCACCTACCACCACCATAAAATTGTCCTTTATAGCAGCAATAAGGATCTATTACGTTTTAACCAAAGAAATGAAATTTAATAATAAACAAAGCATGAGCAATAGAAATATTTTTAACAAGCCATTTCATTTTTCAATTTTTATAAAAATTAATCAGCTTTATTACAAGTTTCTGCGATTATTAGAAGCTGAAAACGAGACTTTGTTTATTATTGTTTATAGCACAAAGAGTTATTATTTTTTTTTAAACTAGTTGACGCTTATTTTTCAAGGAGGCTTTACATTACCCATGTACAAATGTCAAGAATATTTCATTAAAAATTCATAAAAGGACAGCACGTCAAAGTATGTACATTCTACACTGCGCATTAACTTGTTAAATATAAACATTAGAATAACATTTTCTTCAAAAAAGTTGAAGTAGACCCTAAAAGGAGTATCTTTAATCTCATGAAATTTTTGGATGAAATTGCTTCCTACCAAAAAAACCAGCTTTCCAATCTGGCTCTGAATGTTTAAATTTATTTCATCGATTTTTTTTAATTCATCACTTTTAGAAAAAAATTCTCCCCTGGCAGTAATCCAACTTTTTTGAGGAGATTTTTGCTGTGCAATCAACATTTTAAATAAAATAAACATAATTTTATTTTTTCTCATTTTTCCACCTACTTGAGACATTTTTATGTTAACAATTGATTGAAAGAAAAAATGATTCAGGACATATCTGTTCGTAAATCGGTTTCCTAGCCGAACATACATTTGAACTTTCGAAAACCCCCAAATTATAACAGGACTATTGCATTAATTAAAACATAGTTAAAACGCGAATATCTCGAAACCTCCTTATTCCTCAGGGGGGATGGGGCACCCTGCTTTTTCGTAATCAGCACAGCAACAAGTATAGAGCCACAAACCGTAACTGTTGAGACGGGTGAGAAAGGAGGGATAACATAAAAACGTGTTAGTTTGAAATAGCGGCAAAATTTGTTTCGAAAAGATTTCTGAAGAAACAAAATTCAAATTATTTGTCAAGCATGTGCAATAAATGTCAAATTACAAAAAACAAACATATTTGGAAAAGTGTTATTCACACGTTTCCACTAGGGTGGTCAAAAAATTAAACTTTCGATTTTTGATGAACGATCCCCCTATTTGTTCGTTTTCCGCTTTTTCGGAAAAATAAATTCCGTATTTTGTGTTTAAACTTAAACCTCGAATCATCGAGCTTTTGAAATTAACATGATGTTTAAAATTGGAAAAAGTAGATTAAAAAAAATTATAAAGAAGTACTCGTCCTAAACTGCTTGTGAATTAAAGTATTGTTACCCCTTCAGAAATGTTCCAGGAATAATTCACCCTAAATAACTTTTCATTTTTCTTCCCAACGCCTAAACCCAGTTCTTGTGCCTGAAAAATGCCCCAAAAAATGCAAAATAACATTTTTCTATAAAAGTCATACTAAAGACGGTATTTTTGGGATTTTTTCAACATTAGTTATTTTTAATCAATGAGTGACGAGTTTCTAAGTATTTTTTTTAAATAATTCTGAATTGTTCAAACATTTATTGTGTGTTGAAAAAACTTGTTTTCTCTGCAAATCGTGGGAAATTATTATTTTCAGGATATAAATAACACATTTTATGAATGGCAAAAGTAATATTTTTGTTCATATTTAGACCTTATTTGGAAAATTTCAATTTGTTAAAAAAAAAATGCTTTCCCTTGTAAAGCGCGGAAACGTATTATTTTCGGGAATTAATGGCAAAATTAATAGATGTTCAGAGTAATATTATTATTTTCTGCAATTAACGACAAAATCAACGAATTTTAAAAGCAATATTTTTTTGTCCATGATATTTAGCAATTATTTAAACAATTAATAATCATTCACTTGTGACTTTTCACGGGGAAGGTGCAAAAAAGTATAGTTTTTCCCATGGCCCCCACAAAGGGGTGGCTGGCCTGGCTGCAGTCAGGGGGCCCGGGATCGCGGAGGGCCCACGGCTCACCAGCTACTTTCTTTACAATATGAATCTTTAACCTAATAATCACTTCTAAGTGACTTCACCTTATTTTAACGAAGAAACTGCAGAAATCAATTCACTATTTCAAATTTAGGTTTCCCGCCTTTGCATAGTTAGTGGTAATTTTAAGGTGAGTATAAAACTTAATCAAAAATCAAAATTAGGGAAAATGTCTTCAGCACTTTCGACATTTCCCTAGAATAAACATGCACAATTTACGCTTATTAGAGTTGAAAAAGAAGGATGGGGAGGGGGGCCCGCAAAATTGTGTGGCCAGGGGGCCCTTGTCGAGATGTGGGGGCCATGGTTTTTTCGAATATCTTACACTATGTCGCTAATAATTGCGAAATATCTAAACCAAAAAAATATTACTTTTAACATTCGTCAACTATGCCAAAAAATAATAACTTTTCGCGATTTATAGGGGGAAAATGGCTTGAAGAAATAAAAATTGTTTCAACAAATGGAAATTGTTTAAAAATTGCTGTATATTCTTATAGGAAAAAAATATTGCTCTCGACATCCATGAATTGTGCCACTATTAATTTAAAAAAAAATTTCATTCATAATTAATAATATAATTAATAAATTCCCACGTTTTATGGGGGACAAAATTGTTTAAATAATAACCAAATATCCTTAAAAATATATTATTATCAACATTCCTTAATCATGCCATTAATTGTTCAAAATAAAAACTGTTTACGATTTTGATAAAAGAAAATTTTTTATTTTTAATATATATATATATATATATATATATATATATATATATATATATATAATTGAAAAAAAAAAGTTAAACAACCACCGCAGGGTACCACTAAGAGCAACTGTCATCTAAAAAGAAAATGTCAATAGCCCCCAGTAGAACCGCGGTAAAATACACCTATGGCCACGTCTCACATCCGTGTGATGAGTGGTCACAGGGCACGTCGAAATCACAACGACAGGCCGGCGAAACCCTCGTGTGTCTTGAGGACACGAAGCGACCCAAGGATGACAGCTTTCTGCATCCATCTCGCAAGTGCCTTGGCATATTTTTGGCACGCGGGTATGGCTTTAAGGTTACGAACCAGTGATAATTTAGCACCTCCGAGAGCACCTATCACAAGGACAATTACTCGTACCGAATATTTTGGGTACAGTCGTTGCAGCTCTCTTTTAAGGTCTTGATTTATATATCTTTGTGTGTGTGTGTGTGTGTGTGTGTGTGTGTGTGTGTGTGTGTGTGTGTGTGTGTGTGTGTGTGTGTGTGTGTGTGTGTGTAATATATATATACAGGGTGTCCCAGTACTCAAAAAACATATTTGTATTTTTGAATTCTAACAAAAAAATGGCGTCAAAAATAATTATAAAAAAATTGTTCTAAAGTTAATAATTACCGAGTTATTAACAATTAAAGATTAACCAATCAGAAGCACACGTTAGAAGGTCGACAGTCCATGTGCCATCGACAAGAGTATGTGCATAAGCAAGTTCATTTTGTATAATTTCTCCTCGGATCGCTTTTGCAGTAGCTTGTGACTCTGGTGCAACTTCACACGTCAACGAGATACAAAAATGGAAAAAGATATTTTCCACAATCAACAAAATTCGACAACATTCTCATGAATTCTGTAAATTCCCTTGAAATTTGTACAATTTTCGAGTACGCAGTGGAATTCTCGTGAATTCTCTTGAGTTTAGCAGAATTGTCTTAGAAACAGCTAAATTCTCTCTAACTTTGTAAAATTCTTTTGATTTTAGCAGAATTGTTTTGAATTCAGCGAAATTCTCTTGAATCTCCTTGCATTTCTCATAATCCTCTGTAAGCCTGTAAAAATATCTCGTTAATTCAGTAGAATTCTCTTGAATTGTGTATAATTCTTTTAAATTCAGTAGAGTTCTCCTATGTTTGGTAGAAATTCTCTTGAGTTTCGTGAAATTATCCTGTTTTCTTTCAAATTCAGCAGAATATTCTGGAAATCAGCAAAATTCTTTCGAATTTAAAAGAATTCTCTAGATTTAGGCAGAATTCCCTTGAATTAATCATAGATCTTCGGAATTCTGTATGAATATCTCATGAATACCGTAGAATTCTCTTTATTTATGCATTCTCTTCAAATCTGTATAATTCTCTTGAAGCCCTTAGAATTCTCATCAATTCAGTAGAATTCTCACGTTTGGCAGAATTGTCTTGAATTTAGTAGAATTCTCTTGAGTTCAACAGAATTCTCGTGCAATCTGTAGAATTATCTTGAATTGAGTAGAACTCCCTTGGTTTTCGTAAAATTATCTTAAATTCTGTAAAAGACTCTTGTATTCTGTAGAATCCTCTTAAATTCTGTAAAATTCCCTTGAACACTTTTGCACTCAGTAAAAAATTTAAAAAACTTCTAAATTCATTAGAATAAGCTTTGATTTATTTTGAATTCATTAGTCTTTCCAATTTTCATTGTTGTGGACGTTACAAGAAATATCAATGAAATTCCATTGAAAAAATGCGACACGCCAGAGTCATAATTAAATGCTTGATGATTTCAGAGCACGCATTTAACAAAAATTACCAATTCACTTTTTCCGGGTGCATTTCAAAGTGCAAACATATGCCCGCAAAAATCCCTCTGATTACGCACATCGTTTTTAAGGCATTTGAATATTATTGTATTGATCGGAATATCTACTCAAGTGTTGGGTAAGTGTGTGAGGTGATCATTTTAAATTTTATATTTTTTAGCAGCTCAAGTTGGAGCAAGCTCAGACGGGGTTCGATGTAAGTACTACGGGTGGTTTTCTTAGGCTGTATAATATTATTGTAGGAATTGAGATATCTGCTAGAGCCTTAGAAATGTATTTGGAGTAACAATTTTCAATTTGAAATTATTTCCGCTGCTGCAGTTAAATGCAACTTAGACGTTGTTTGTTAAATGTACTTGGGGTGGTTTTTTTGGGCTGTCTAATATTATTTCAGGGACGAAGATAGCAACAAAGGTCTTGGGAAAGTATATGCGGTTACTATTTTTAATTTGAAATTTTTTTGGCTGCTCAAGTCGAAGGTAACTGAGACGGAGTTTGTTAAATATACTAGGAGTCGTTTTTTTTTAGTTGCTAAATATTATAGTAGGGATGGAAATACCTAAAAAAAATTGGGAAAGTGTGTAGGGTGATTACTTTAAATATCAAATTTTTAACTTTTTGACAGTTTTAGTTCAAGGAAGCTGATATTGGATTCGTTAAATGTACTGGGGGTGGTTTTTTGAAGCTGTATTGTATGCTTTTTTAGAGGAAGTTGAGACTGGATCCATTACATGTACTATAGATGGTTTTTGGGGATGTGTAATATTATTGTAGGGATGGGGATATCTACGAGAGTCTTGGGAAGGTGTCTTACATGACAAGTTTCAATTTGAAATGTTTTTGGCTGCTTTACTCGGACTCAATTAAGATGAGGTTCGTTGAATATACTAAGGGTGTTTTTCTGGGGTGTGTTATATTATTTTAGTGATGAGAATATCGACTAGAGTCTTCTGAGAGTGCCGGATATAACTATCTTTAATTTTTAACTATTTTTGCTGCTTTTGTTGAAGGCAGCTGAAACGGGGATTTTAAATGTACTAGGAATGTTCTTTTGAGCCTGTGTAATATTATTGTTAGAATAGCGATATGGAATAGAGCCTTGAAAAGGTGTCTCAAGTGACTGTGTTTAATTTGAAATTTTTTGCCTACTTTATTTGAAGGTAACTGAGATGGGTTTTTTAATATTCGAGGGTTGGCTTTCTTGGGGTTGTTGAATAATATTTTAGGGTTTGAAATATCTAATAAAGTCCTGAGACAGTGTGTAGGGTAATTATTTAGAAATAAAATGTTTTTTGGCTACTTTAGCCGAAGTAAATTGCGACTGGGTTCGCTAAATGTACTAGGGATAGCTTTGTAAGGCTGTGTAATATCATTGTATGATTTGTGATATCTAATAAGAGTCTTGAGAAAGTGCCTGGAGTTACTATATTTAATTTGAAACTCTTTTGGCTGCTTCAGTTACGTGTCGCTCAGGCGGGGTTCGTTAAATGTACTAGGGGTTGTTTTTTGAGGCTGTATAATGTAGAAATGGCAATATCTTCCAGACTCTGGGAAAGGTCTCTTAGGTGACTATTTTTAATTTGAAATTTTTTGACTGATTCTGTTGAAGCCAGCTGAGACGCGATTCGTTATATGTAGTAGGAGTGGTTTTTTTGAGTCTGTGTAATAATATTGTAGGGGCGGGGATATCTATGAGAGTCTTGGAAAAGTGTGTGGGGTGATTATTTTAAATTTTGAATTTTTTGGCAGTCTTAGTTGAAGGCAGCTGAGATGGGGTTCGTTCAATGTAATGTGTGTGGTTTGTTGGGAATGTCTAATATTATTGTAGGGATATCGATATACACTAATGTTTTGGGAAGGTTGTGGTATCTATTTTTTGGCTGTTTTTTTAAGCCCCGACAAAATAATTAACTTTGGGTTTACAGTTTTTTTCAAATATCTATATTTTTATTTAGGGGTTCATGTTAAATTCATGGCTTCCCGTTAAGAAAAGGAGAATTCAAAAAAATTAATACTTTCATATTTAAACGAAAGAGTGAGCATTATTTAATTTTTTTGAATGTGCTAATTTTCCATCGGGAGAAGTGCCCAACGAAAGAATAAGTTTATCTCTGAAATCAATTCTTTTCCATTTCCTTAACGAACGCCACTCGTGTTGTGTTCCATACAGGCGAACATATTTTCCATTTTTTTAATTCCTCTTAATGCGAGCAGTAGACACACCTCTCATGGTTATTTTTAATTCCATACCTACATGCTGTATTTTGGATTAATTTAATTCTTTCTAATCCGTCCACAAAATGCGTGCACTTACATGATTTCTATTCCTCCGTGTGCAACATAAGTTTGAAAATTTCAATTTTTTTTGTCATGGTTATTTTTAATTTCATAGTTACATGCTTTATTTTCGATTATTTTAATTCCTTCTAATTGCAAGTTGACTACTAAACATATCCTCTCCTTCCCTAAACCCTAACAACGGGTTCAGATGTTAAGCAGTCAAGTTGCAAAAATTTAACCTAAACCAGAAATCCAAATTCAAACCAAAAAAAAAGATAGGCAGGAAATTTTCAAAATTTGATTTCGACTATGCTGGATAGATCGTTTTTTGGCTCCGTATACTTTTTTTGTGGTTGTGTAATCCATGCACGTACATCAAAAAATAATTTTAATATAATTTAAATGTGTTTCATGGCAGATTTAATTGAAATCGGTCAAAATATGTTTCTGTTAAACAGATTAATAAAAAAATGTTCACATAATTTACCAAAATTCTTTTTTTTCACCTGTAATTCATAAATATAATACAATATTTATTCATTTAAAAAATTTATTTATTTCAATTCACAGTTGCGCCTTAACATTGACATTATTTTATTCCTTTCTATTCTTTCTTTTACATTTCTCCACTTTTTAATTCCTCCCAATACGCTTCCATTATATTTTTCTAAGTCGATTAAAAGGAATAGGTTTTGCTTTTTTTTGTCTACTCGATGGTGGAACTTTCGATGGAGGAAAATTCACGTATTAATGAGAATTCAGATTCTAAATTTTTTTGAATTCTTTTCTTCTTACCGGGTTGTTTCCAAAACGTTAATGTGGTTGGTCTTGGTAAGCTATAACGTAGTTTAGAGCTATGGCTTACGTTTTTTTTGTACGTACTCCCTCAGGCTTTTTTCAGGGTTGATTTCGTAAAATAAATGTAAAGTGTTTGGGAAACACACAAAAATAGGCCAAAATTCTGATATGATTATGTTTATGGTGAGCGCAATTTATCTTCACTATTTTTCTTCATAGTAAATATTAAATTTAAACAAAATAACCCATGGCACATTTTAAATGGAGTATCAAAGAATATGTGAGAATTGAAGCGGGTCAAAATAATCGATTGGCCCTTCGTAGCAAGCAGTTTCATGCTTGGGGTCACAGGGGGCCTGTGAGCCCTGCTTTATGCCCTATGTGCCAGCTATGTTACATCCAGATAGGTGTAAGGACATCATCAGAGGGATTTAACTGGAATGAACAATCATTCAATTATGACTCTGGCGTATCGTATTTTTTATTGGAACTTTATCGACACTTCTTGTGAGCTTCACGAAAAAAATCTTATTCTGATGGATTCAAAGGTATTAAAAAATTCTTAAGTGAGTTCAAACCTGTTCAAAAATTTTCTAAGGAATTTCACAGAATTCTACGTAATTCAAGAGAATACTACAGAAGTCAAACGACTTTTACATAATTCAAGATAATTCCACAGAGTTGAAGAGAATTCTGCTAAACTTTAACCTTATTATGAAAAACTTTAAACTTATTATGAAAAGAATTCTACTGAATTCAAGAAAATTCTACATTTTTCAAGTCAATTGTACGGAATTAAAGATAATTCTGCCGAATTCGTGAGAATTCGACTGAATGCAAGAGAATTCGGCATAATTCAAGAGAATTTGGCTGATTTCAAGAAAATTCTACTATTTAAGAGAATTCTGCCGAACGTAAGAGTTGTGCCGAACGTAAGAGAATTCTGCTAAATTGAAGAGAATTCTGCAGAACTCAGAAGAATGCAGCTGATTTCAAGATAATTTCGCTAATTTAGGAAAATTCTACTGAATTCAAGAGAATTTCGCTGATTTTGAGACAATCTTACTAAATTCAAGAGAATTCTGTTAAACCTAAGAGAATTCTACTAAATTGAGAATTTTATATGACCGAAAAGAATTCTACTGAATTCAAAAAAATGATACAGAATCCAATAGAATTCCATTAAATTTTGAAGAATTCTGCTGAAATCAAAAGAATTCTACAGAATTCAAGAGAGTTTTACAGAAATTAAGATAATTTAACGGAAATCAAGAGAGCCCTACTCATTTCAAGAGAATTCTATAGATTGCTCGAGAATTCTGTCGATCTCGAAAGAATTGTACTGAATTCAAGAGAATTCTGCCAGACGTAAGAAAATTTTACTGATTTCAAGGGAATTTGGCAGACTTTAAGAGAATTATACAGATTTTGAGAAAATGCGTAAAGAGAATTCTACTGTATTTACGAGTTATTTACAGAATTCCAGATAATTAAAAAAATGTCATGAAATCTGTAAAGACACTCCGTATAAATAGTATTCAGTAAAATACAATATTTAAACGAATTTTGTATTCTTCATTGAAAAATTACTAATTGAAAATGCTTTGTGAAGATTAAAAATAATTTTAGAGTATATTTTTTGCTCACAATATTTTATTATATTTTATATATTTTCATATTTTTCTCAAAAAATCAAACTTTTGGTGGAGGTGCTGCCAGCCAGTACTTCCACTGAAGCAAATTTCAGAAATTAAACATATAACAAAACCAGAATTATGGGCTTTTTTGCGCTTTTCAAAATTATAAAAATCAATTTTCTTCAAACAACGCATACAATGAATTATGAGCTCAGCATAAATATAATCATATCAGAATTTTGGTCTATTCTTGTGTTTTCCAAAAACCTTCACATTTATTTTACGAAATAAAAAAAAAAAAAAACCTGAGGGAGTAGGTTGAAAAGCAAGTATATTATAGCTCTAAACTACTTTATAGCTTACTAAAAACTTTTTCGGGACTTACAAACACAACCAAAAAAATCCTAAACCAAAAATAGAAAAAAACTGTCAACAAATTTATTTTTAAACTTAAACTGTCAAAAAATTCAAAATTTAAAATAGTTACCCCACACACTTCCCCAATACTCAAGCTGATATCCCCATCCTTACAATATTATAACACAGATTTAAAAAAACTACACCTACTACATTTAACGAATCGCGTCTCAGCTGGCTCCAACAGGAGCAGTAAAAAAAAATTCAAATTAAAAATAGTCACCTAAGAGACCTTTAGTACATTTAGCGAACCCAGTCGCAATTCACTTCGGCTAAAGTAGCCAAAAAACTGTCTTATTATAAATAATCACCCTACACACTTTCCCAAGACTTTTTTAGGTATATCCATCCCTACTACAATATTTAGCAACTCAAAAAAAAAACGACTCCTAGTATATTTAACATACTCCGTCTTAGTTACCTTCGACTTAAGCAGCCAAAAAAATGTCAAATTAAAAATAGTAACCGCATACACTTTCCCAAGACCCTTGTTGATTTTTTCTTCCCTCAAATAATATTAGACAGCCCCAAAAACCACCCCAAGTACATTTAACAAACGCCGTCTAAGTTGCATCTAACTAAAGCAGCAAAAATAATTCCAAACTAAAAATTATTACTTCGGACACCTTTCCATGGCTCTAGCAGATACCTTAGTTCCTAAAATAATATTATACAGCATCAAAAAGTACCCCTAGTACTTTCATCGAACCCCGTCTGAGCTTCCTTCAACTTAAACTGCTAAAAAATTATAAATTTAAAGTGTTGACCCCACACACTAAGCCTAATGAGTTAAAAATAAATCAAAGCTTATTCTGTTGAACGCAAGAGAATTCTACTAAATTCAAGAGAATTCTGCCAAACGTAAGAGAATTCTACTCAATTGAGGAGAATTCTACGGACTTCAAGAGAATTATACAGATTTTAAAAGAATGCATGGATAAAGAGAATTCTACGGTATTCATGAGATATTTATACAGAATTCCGAAGATCTATGATTAATTCAAGGGAATTCTGCCTGACTCTAGAGAATTCTTTGAAATTCGAAAGAATTTTGCTGATTTCCAGAATATTCTGCTGAATTTGAAAGAAAACAGGATAATTTGACGAAACTCAAGAGAATTTCTACCTAAAAAAGGAGAACTCTACTGAATTTAAAAGAATTATACACAATTCAAGAGAATTCTACATAATTGAAGAGAATTCTCTGAATTAACGAGATATTTTTACAGGTTTCCAGAGGGTTATGATAAATGCAAGGAGATTCAAGAGAATTTCGCTGAATTCAAAACAATTCTGCTAAAATCGAAAATTTGTTACAAAGTTAGAGAGAATTTAGCTGTTTCTAAGAAAATTCTGCTAAACTCAAGAGAATTCACGAGAATTCCACTGAGTACTCGAAAATTCTACAAATTTCAAGGGAATTTACAAAATTCATGAGAATGTTGTCGAATTTTGTTGATTGTGGAGAATATCTTTTTCCATTTTTGTATCTCGTTGACCTGTGAAGTTGCACCAGAGTCACAACCTACTGCAAAAGCGATCCGAGGAGAAATTATACGAAATGGACTTGCTTATGCACACACTCTTGTCGATGGCACATGGACTGTCGACCTTCTAACGCGTGCTTCTGATTGGTTAATCTTTAATTGTTAATAACTCGGCAATTATTAACTTTAGAACAATTTTTTTATAATTATTTTCGACGCCACTTTTTGGTTAGAATTCAAAAATACAAATATGTTTTTTGAGTACTGGGACACCCTGTATATATGTATATATATATATATATATATATATATATATATATATATAATTTGATGAAAGGGTTAAACAACCACCGCAGTGTCCCACTGAGAGCAACTGCCATCTAAAAAAATGACATCAGCTCCTAGTAGAACCGCGGTAAATCACACTTATGGCCACGTCTCACAACCGTGAGATGGGTGATCACAGGGCACGATGAAGTCACAACGACAGGCCGGCAGAACCCTCGTGTCTCTTGAGGACACGAAGCGACCCAAGGATGAGAGCTTTCTGCATCCATCTCGCAAGTGCCTTGGCATATTTTTGGCATGCGGGTATGGCTTCAAGGTAACGAACCAGTGATAGTTTCGCACCTCCGAGAGTACCTATCACAAGGAAAATTACTTATCCTGAATATTTTGCGTACACTCGTTGCAGCTCTCTATTAAGGTCTTGATACCCGTCCTCCTTTTCTTTCTTCTTGGCAGTGATGCTGTATTCGGACGGAGCTGAGAATTCGATCACGAATATAGTTCGTTTCTCGAAGTCTGGTTAACGATGTCAGGCATCGAGTGTGCAGCGGAGGCTGGTGTCCGAAAGTCGTAGTTCCAGAAAATTTGGCACTTTCCGTTTTGGACAATTAACACTATCTCCCTTGGAGCGTTCGGCAGGGTAGGGTCGCGACCAACACCGTAAGCGCGACAAAGATGGTAATAAAGCACTCTAGATAAACGTTTATTTTTGAGCCTGCTGGCTTTAAAAAATTGACTTGCTTAAACTTCCATTTTTGCAGATTTTTCTTAAAACTACCCCTTAAAAACTAACAACCATCCATTCCTTATCTCTGAGCCGCACGCTCTTGCCTTCCTCGCTTCGCCTCGCCTCGCTTGCATGTCCCTACTTTTTCGCATTGCCTCGCTTGCCAACCTCTGTTTTCGCTCTAATACCTACTACTTATCTACTATTTACAATATTTACATCTTACTTATATCTACTTTCTCTCCTATTTACAATCTTTCCGTCCCCATTCCTCTTCCTCCTTCCTTCTCTTCATCTCCATCTTACCCAGCACTCCCTTCACCCATACTACTGCCTTTTTTCCCCCTTTTCATGCAACAATACCTCCATGCTTATCTCACTTCCTTCCACCTCCACGCACTCCTCCAGCCAGTGCTCCACTCTTGCATCCCCCTTTCCACACAGTTCACACATCCTCTTCTCCCGAGAGAGCCAGAACCTATTGAAACCCTCCATGCACCCACACCTCATCCTCGCTATAAGCTTCTGACTTTCTTTCTCTCCTTTCTCACATAAATATTGCGCTCTTGCCCTTGGCATAATCCACACATAGTTCCCGTTAAACATTAACTCTCTTTGTCTCTCTTCCCCTTCTGTCTTCTCTCTCTTCATGCCGTTCTGCTTAACCAAGTCATAAACCTTCCTTTCTTCCTTGTGCATCCTTCTCACATCATCCATCTGCAGTCCATTCATTCTAAAATACCTTTCCCTCTCAGCCTATATCTTTTCACCCCCTCTCCTGTTCTCCTTCTCCCACCAACACTCCCTAACCAGCCTACTTCCCCCCTCTTCAAAAAATTTCTCCTCATATTTACACACGTTCTCCCCGTCTCCCGCCTGACAATATACTTAAGCGTGTTCCTTGCTAACCCCAAGGTCCACTTTACATACCTCTCCTGCGTTCTATTGATCTCTTCACTTTCTTTGCACCCCCACACCTCTACTTCATACAATAGCACACTCATCACTAGCGAATCAAACAATTTCATTCTCCGTCCCAAATCATCTGCGAATAGCTTCTTTCCCAATCCCCACACCTGCCTCATCACCACATTTGACCTCCCAACTCTCTCTTTTATGTGACCATCTACTCCCCCATTCCTCCGAAACACGAAGCTCAAGTACACAAACTCATTCACCTCCTGCACCTCCTTTTCCGTCCACTTCCACTCCCCTCCCTTATTCCTTCCTTCTCCTTTTTTGAACACCATAACCTTGGACTTTTCCGCATTCAACTCCAACCCCTTCTTATCCAGCTACCTTCTCAACCTCTTCATCATCTCCTTTAGGGCCTCCTCGCTATTTGCCAGCAACACTATGTCATCTGCATACGCCAGTCACCAAATTCTAACGCCTCCTCTCCTGACTCCTCCTACCACCCCGGCCTCCAGCTTACTTTCCATATCCGCAATTAAAATCGCAAAAAGCGTTGGGCTAAGTGGACACCCTTGCCTTAACCCTCTATCCTTCATCGTCTCCAACAACCTCCCCCTATCCACCGAAGGAAACGCACCTTTGAGATCCACAAAAAACGCGTACAGTCTCGTCCCCTTCTTCGCTAATTCTCTATTCACCACGTGCTGCAGAACGTAGATATTGTCGATAGTACTCCTACCCGCCCTAAACCCCGCCTGCGTCTCCGGCAATATTCCTCTCCCCTGGACATCCTTCCGCAGTCTCTCTGCCACCACCATCGCGTATACTTTATACGACGTGTTCATTAGCGTAATCCCTCTATAATTTTCCTGCCTATCTCTATCCCCTTTCTTATACAGTCGCACTATTAACCCTTCTCTACACCCGTCTGGGAATCCCTCGCCCCTCCATACTTTCTTCACTACCTCCTTCAGCCTCTCCCTAACCTCTTGCGTACTAAACAGCCATTCTTCGTTCTCTACCTCATCCAGCCCTCTGCTTTTGACCTTTTCAACTTCCTTATCTCCTTCTCTATCTCCTCGTCATTTAACTCCTCCATCTCTGCCTCCCCCGTTCTTCTACTTCCCCCATCCGTCATCCTTGAATCTGAACCCTGGAATGATTCTTTGGAAAATTCCCTCCACTCCTCACTCCCTATGTTCTCACTGACCCCCACCCTACGCTTCCTAAACCTATTTATTATCTTCCAGTCGTCGCCCTCTGTCTTAACATTTGCTAACTCCTCTTCCAGATCTTTCTTCTTTCTAAATACCTTCTTTTGCACACACTCTTTCACCTTCTCCTTCAGATCCTCCCATATCTCTTCCACCGACTCCCCTCCAAAGCGTACCTTTCCTAGCTGCTCCTGATACTTCTCTATCGCCTCTTTCGTCCAGGTCACCCTCTCCCCCATCGAGACTTCTCCCCCGCCTTGTCTTCCGCCACCCTCACCTCTTATCCACAGACTTAATGGCTGATGATCTGATTCCACCCTCCTATCTACTGCGAATTTTTCCGTCTCCTCCCATCCTTGCATATTCATAACCACATAGTCTATCACCGATACCCCTACCAGTCTGGTCCAGTCCCTTAGAATCTCCCCCTCCTTATTTATTATCTTATCCTTCGATTTCCTTTCGAAGCTCTCCCCTTCCCTGTAAAGTCCCCCTTCGCTCCCCATCCTCGCATTAAAGTCCCCACCCAGTACCACCATACCCTCCTCTCTTTCGCCCAATAGGTCTTCCACCCTTTCTTTAATTCTTTTCATCCCATCCTTATTGTACACTGTCACAAACTTACACGTTATCCCTCCTATTTTTATTTCCCTCATTTGCACTCCCTCCCTCTCTTCCTCTCCATGAACTTTTTCCTCTAATCCCTCTCTAACCCCGGTTATAATTGCCCCACTGGCCCTTCCTTTCTTCTTCACTCTGACCGCCTCCTGGAGTCTCCAACTATACCCCCTTGGTAGCTTTGGCTCTATTCTATCCCATTCCTTTCTTTCTACCCACGTCTCTACCAGTCACACAACATCAAATTCCCGGATATACCGCCAGAACTCCTCGTCCTTCTTCTTCACCCCTGCTACGTTCCAGTACAGCACCTTCACTACTCCTCTAATCTGCATAACCCACACCCCCCTATTTCTTAAAAAACAAATCCCCCTGCACTTCCTTCAGCACCCCTTTCTCCTCGTCCCACACCCACATCTTCCCGTCTACTCTTATTTTCCGATATCCTACCTTCGCCGATCTCCCTTCTCTCCTCTCCCTCCTAGCCTGGTCGTATAGCATTCTCTGCACATCCCTTTCCTTTCCCGTCAAATCGTGATCGATGAAAACTCCCTCATCCTGTATCCTGTTCTTATTTCGCATTACCCCCAACTTTTCTTCCCAGCTCTCCAACTCCACAACCGCCCACTTCCTTCTCTTTCCTCCGCTTCAACTTAATTTTCCCGACCCAGCCTTTAAGCCACCCTATGCTCTGTAGCAGCTCTTCCACGCCCTCCCTTTCTTCTCCACTCTTTAGCTTCAACCGTCTTATCACAATATTATTTCTCCTGTCTGCCTTCTCTTTTCTCTCCATTCTCAACTCCATTGCCCTTATCCTTTCCCTACCCGCCCTCTCCTTTTCATTCCTACGCTCTCCTACTTTATCTTCTATCATATTCTCTACCCTCTCCCAAATACCTTCAATCTCACTTCCCCCACCTCCGTCATCTACTTCCATTTCCGTCCTGCCCTCCACCTTCTCAAGTCTTTTTTCCGTCCTTTCCTCCCACAGCCTGATCTCCTCTGCCATCTGCTTTATTTTAACTTCTTTCTCTTTCCTTTCCCTGTCTAACCATAGAACTCTCTACCCAGTTCATTCATTTCCTTTTTCCACCTCTGATCTCTGATTCTCAAATCCTCACTCATGCCTTACATCTGCTCTTTAGTCCCCCTCACGTCCTTCCTTAGCCCCCTTATCTCGCCTACCAGCATCCCGATAGCCTCCTTCTCTGACAATCCCTCCATGGGGGTGGGGACCTACGTGCTTTCACGCTTTTTTCAAAAGGACTCTCCAATTCGCTTTTGTCCGGACTCTCTCGGCTGTCTCTCTTCCTATTCAAGAGATCCTCCCCGTCACTTGTGCTCGACTCTCTCTCCCTTACCTTCTCTCTTCCTTCGCTCCGCCTTCTCCCTCTCCCCGACGCGCTACTCGACCCCGAGCCACGCGTTGTTGTCCGTCGTGGCACGTGGAAAATTTCCTCCCCGACAACTTCACTAGCAGCACCAAGACTCCCGACGGCAAACTCCTCCGACTCCTTGCCAACCTAACCGCACTTTCTCTATCTACCTGAATCCCACCTAACTCTCTCGCCAAAAATCACCACTGATGATCTGAGGAAACCAAAAGTTTGCTCCTCCGACAAGGACTGTTTTTCTACATTTCTGTGAATGTTTCCGTGCATTTTCTCGTCGAGCAACTGTTGCTGAAATTTGTTAACCTCTGCTTTCGTTACTTTGGCTTCCAAAAAAGAAGCATCTAGATCAAGTAATTCACTTTCCTCACTTCTGATGTTAAAATTCAGGCCAAGGGTCTCGGCCGCTTACTCCGCGGCTTTGTAAAGGAAAGCCCCTTCGCCAATGATCTCGTGGTTCGTGACGATTTCTAGGAGAGGATCTCTGCCATTCGCAGCGATGTAAGCTGTACTTAAAACAATTCGGTTATGAAGACAGTGGAGATTCAGAGGTCCGCGTCCGCCTTGACGGCGTGAAATGTATAATCGCGGAACTGACGAATTGATATGCAAGCTTTTGTGCATATGCATGATCCCACGTGTCGTGACATCAAGGGCCTTGAGCTCGTTCTTCGTCATTGAACCACCCCAAACGAGTAAAGTAGAACCGGGACGGCAAGCATGTTAGTCGCAGATACCTTGTTCAACGCCGAACGATTGGAAGACGAAACCTGCCGAAGAAGATGCTTGTATCTGCTTTGGAGAGACTTCTTCACTGATGTTACGTCCTGAATGCGGCTTGAGGCACGCCCAGGTATGTAGAGGTCTCTCTAGTATTAAGATGTCTAATAACACTCATGTCCACAAGCTCAGGGTCCTTGGGAAAGCCAATCTTTCCTTTCTTGAGATGAATTTTGGCAAACTTATCCAAACCAAAGTCCATCCCAATCTCTCCTGTGTAGTTCTTGACGATATTTATAGCAATTTGAAGTTTACTTTTACCAGAGGCATAGAGCTTCAGATCATCCACATAAAATACATGAGTGACATTATGCTCGCGCTGATTAGTGTCGCCACAGAGGTATCCAGGAGAATTTCGTAGTGCGAGAGATAGAGGTAGAAGTGTGATGCAAAAAAGCAAAGGGCTCATGGTATCACCTTGGAAGACGCCCCTCTGGAAGGTGACGTTGTTCGTTGTCAGACGATAATTCCTAGATAAGATGGAAAATCTAGTTTTCCAAAGAGACATCAATCTCTCTATGCATCTCACTATATGTGGATGTACCTTCAAGCTTTCCGCTAATCAATCCAGGCCATTGACGATGTTCGTACATCTCTCACCATACAGGCTCAATTCGTCGAACAATCCTGTTGTTTAGGACAGCTGTAAAGATCTTATACAGTGTGTTCAAACAAGTTATTGGCCTGTCATTCTCTGGTCTGGACAAGTTGCCTTCTTTCGGTAGGAGTATAGTGCGTCCTAACACCAGCCACTGCGGAATGGGCGTCTCCGACTTTAAATATGAGGTGAATATGCGGGCCAAATGTTGGTGCATAAAAGTAAACTTCTTCCACCAAAAGTTCTTCATACAATCTGGTCCAGCAGCGGAAAAGTTCTTCGTGCCTCTAAGTGCTTTTTTCACCACTTCGGCAGTGACTGATGGACATTCCTCCTCAGATTTTATGAGGTTGTCGCAAAACTCCTTGAAGCGGATGATATTGTCAGTATCTTCTTTCAACTCAAGTGTTTTCGGGATCTTGTACACCTCTCTCCAAAAAGTCTCTACCTTCTTGGGCTTGGGTGGATTTTGTACAAAAACAGGGAGGTCGCTGAAGAGGCGTGATGGGTCAGCGAGAAACTGTTGATTCTCCCTGATCCATCTCTCCCTCTTCTGTATTCTCCTCCTTGCGTCAGATAACAGCCGTATTTTGTAAACAATTTGCTGCTTGATTGTCAGCAGCTTTGACTTGTTTAGTGTGTGATACAAGATCCTTAGTTCTTGGGCGAACTTTCGAACCCTTTCCGTGAAGGTTCTACCAGATTTTATGTAGTCAATCACACATTGAACACGGGACGCATTCTGTCTTGCCCATGCAAGTTTCTTGTTCAGTTGATGCAAGCGTCTTCTGGTCTTTTGATTCATCGTCGGTTTCAGCCTTCGATTTGAATCAGCCAAAGCTCTCGCAGTACCGTAAGCTGAGCAATTGATGGTCCAGAGGTCGGACTCTTGCGAGATATCTCGTCTGCAGCTTGATCAAGCAGCGGTCGGGGAAGCTCTCCGCGTACATATCCATTTTTCCGGAGGTAGTCGGCTTGAATTCGCAAAGACTTATGCGAAACGTGCTACAGCTCTCGGTGTTTCTGGCACCACAGAGTATGCATACGCGCCATAAAGCCTCCGCGAACAGGGATAATGCTGGCATCGTAGCAGTCTATCACGTCATTCTTATGTTGATCCGTCCACTCAATGTGGGCGTTTCGCCGGTTCGTCGTCGTGTTTCCATCTTAATTATTTTCAGCACCCCGAACTCTAGGATGAGCGGCATTGTTTGCCGACCCACTATCGGTTGCTCTGCGCGTTTAATCGTTTTGAACAGCATCTACAACATTTTTATGTTTTGGTGGTTTCATTGTTGTTCCCACGAGCAGCTAGGGAAACGGTTCATCCATTTTTGTAGAGCCCCGCGTGCAAGGATAAGGCTGATACTCTGACAGTTCGCCCGGTATCCCAGGTCACCGTTAAAGACACCTCACCCAGGTGCCATTCAGCTTTCGGCACGGTTCTTACGCCTTCGCTGAGGGGTTATTCATTCGGAACCATGCCTGGATAATTGTCAGCGACTGCTCATTAATTATTATAACCATATTCAGCAGAAACCCTTGGTACAGGGCCCCTGTATCCGCAACCCGTTTCCCTGGGAATCAAACCGAAGGGCCTATGACAAAGCTACCGAACGCGTCCTCGGGTTGCGGATAGAGGGTACCTGTACCAGGGGTTTCTGCTGAATATGTTCCTGGGAATATGGTCTAAGCGAAGGCGTTAGAACCGTGCCGAAAGCTGAATGACACCTGGGTGAGGTGTCTCAAATGGTGACCTGAGATACCGGGCGACCTCTCAGAGTATCGGCCTTATCCTTGCACGCCGGGCTCTACAGGGATGGACGAACCCTTTCTCTAGCTACTCAAGCGAACAACAATGACAACACCAAACATAGTTGTAGTAAGTTCGGTTCAAAACAATCGAAGGCGCAGGGCTCCCTACAATAGATCGGACAACAATGCCGACTTCCCTAGAGTTGTGGGAACCAATCAAGATAAAGTCAATGCGATGGACCGGCGGAATCTCAATACTTTTGTGTGGACGGATCGACTCAATGACGACCTGCTAGAGTTCTACGATAGCAGTATGGCCCCCGAGCGAGAAGGTTACACGGCACGACTGCAGGTTCTGTGGTGCAAGAAACACCCAGAGCCTACTCTACCGCAGCCAGACCAAGCCGGCAATAGAGAAAGAATGGCGACACTGAGACCAACCGCGAACAGGCATCCAATAGACGAATAACGATGCTTCAGGACTAGGAGAATATCAACATTCAGGTTTCATTCAGGCTTCGTGAAGATTTTTCCAAAGAATCCGACCTCTGGACTATCAATTGTGGTGTATACAGTGCAGCGAGAACTTTGGCAGAACTTTGACTGGGCTAGACAGTACGCGTCCCGCATTCAGTGTGTGATTGACTACATAACATCTGGCAGGACTTCCACTGCCAAGGTTCGGAATTTCGCGCGTGAACTGCGGATCCGTCATCACACAATCAACAAGTCAAAGCTACTGACCATCAGGCAGCATGCTGTTGACAGAATACGAGTACTATCTAACACTAAGAGAAGTCTAGATTGGAGGGAGAGGTGGGTCAGAGAAAATCAACAGTTTTTATCTGACCCATCTCGACTCTTCCAACACCCTCCAGTTACTGTCGACCATCCACCCAAATCAGAAGAGGTCGAAGCATTTTGAAGAGAAGTCTACGAGGTCCAACATCCTCTTCAAGAAGACTCAAAGAACATAAATAGCTTCAAGGATCTGTGCAATCCCCTCATAACAGCTGAGGAGAAATGTCCACCTATCATTACCGAGGAGGTGAAAAACGTATTAAGAGGCATGAAGAACTATTTCGCTCCCGGTCCGGATGGTATCAAGACGTTTTGGTGGAATAAGTTCCCTTCAACCCACCAGCATCTGGTCCGAATATTCACCTTATATCTAAAGTCGGAAGAGCCTATTCCGGAGTGGTTGGTGGAAGGGCGCACAGTGCTCCTGCCGAAGAAGGGCAATTTAGCTGACCCTAAGAATTACAGGCCAATAACTTGTCTGAACACACTGTATAAGATCTTTACAGCTATCCCAAATGATAGGATTCTTCGTACAATTAGACCTGTGTGGTGAGAGATGTATGAACAACGCGGCTCAAGGAAAAACGTAGCAGGATGTCGGGCGAATCTGCTCATCGATAGATGTGTTTGTAAAGACGCAGCATCCTATCAGCGATTCCTGTCGATGGCCTGGATTAATTACCGGAAAGCTTTCGATTCAACCTCCCATAGACTTATCATCTGTCTTTTGGAAAGCTTGAAGGTTCATCCACACATCGCGAGGTGCATAGAGAGATTAATGCCGCTTTGGAAAACCAGATTTACTATCTCATCTGGAGAACATCGTGTGATCACTAACAGTGTCACCTTTCAGAGAGGTGTGTTTCAGGGCGACACCATGAGCCCTCTTCTCTTTTGCCTCACATTATTGCCACTGTCTCTCGCACTTCGTCATTCCGAAGGGTACCTCTGTGGCAAACCTGGAGATCGAAAGTATAAGGTCACTCATGCATTTTACATGGACGATCTCAAGATCTATGCTAGAAATGGAGAAAAGCTAAATCAAGCTCTAAAAATTGACAAAGGGTACACTCCAGAGATTGGAAGGGAGTTCGGGTTAGAAAAATGCGCCACGGTTAATTTGAAGAAAGGAAAACCTAATGGCATCCCCGAAGACCCTGAGCTCGTCGACAGAAGTGCTATACGACACCTTAGCGCTGGAGAGACCTATACATACCTGGGCTTGCCACAGAGCCGCATTCAGGACTTGACATCTATAAAGGATACTCTCCGAAGCAGATACAAACGTCTCATCCGGCAGATTTGGTCTTCCAAACCGTCGGCTAAGAACAAAGTATCTGCAACGAACATGCTTGCCGTCCCGGTAGTACTCTATTCATTTGGGGTGGTTTCATGGACGAAGGACGAGCTCAGATCCCTTGATATCGGACGCTAAAGGTTTTGCACATGAAAAAAAGCATGCACCTTAAGTCTTCTGTTTCGCGATTTTACAGCTCACGCCGCCTAGGTGGTCGCGGAATACTGAATCTTGAATGTCTTCACAATAGGATTATTCTGGGTACAGCACATATAGTTGCAAATGGACAAGACCCTCTTCTTAAAATGGTCAGGAAACATGAAAAAGCGGGCAAAGAGGCGTTTCTGTACAAAGCAGCGGAGGAGGCTGCTGAGACACTCGGCCTTGACTTAAATACCAGGGGTGAGCAAAATGCATCAAATCTTATTCATCTTGAATACTTACTTCTGAAGGTCCGGATTAAGAAAGCACAGGAGAAAAACTTCCGCGAAGAGCAGAAGGCGGTCGTCCTTGGGTCGCTCCGTGTCCTCAGGGTGCACGAGACTTTTGCCGGATCATCGTATTGAATTCATCGCAGACTGTAACCACCTATCTCACGGTCGTGAGACGTGGTTACAGCTGAAATTTTACCGCGATTTCACTGGTAGGGGGTGCAATTTTTCAGATTAGCACCCGTTCCCGGCGAAATCCTGCGGTTGTCCTTATGACAAACTTTTAACTATATTAGGGTGGTTCGAAAAAATCGACTGTTTTTTTGTTTTGGAACCCCCACATAAAAACTTCCGGAAAGGTGTAAAAAGACGCCTGTGAAAAGTGGAGCTCTTAATATTAATATTTAGAAGTCGCTCATCGCGAATTTCTATTTCCCAATTAAAAAGCATGTGAAGATTTTTTTTCTAATTTGGAGTTTTATAACTCTTGAACAGCTTGATGAATTGCTAAGACCATAACAAATTTTGGTAGGGAATTCGACGATATACAAAAAAGGTCTCTTATGATTTTTTCATAAATTTACTCCTTCAAAAGTTATTCAAGGTTAATGTTGGACACATAATAAATTTATCGTTCCTTTTCTTAATTTTTGGCAAAAATTGGAAATTTATTACTAATTATCGTAATAGTTTTTGCGGAAATTTTCTAGTTTAAAATGTTCTCTAAAAAAACAGTAATCCAACTTAAATCATCACATTATCAAGTTTAATGATTTAAAAGTTATTTGTTATTAAAAGCAGAACAATAATAGACAAATTTTTAAATAATGTTCAACTTGATAATGTGATGATTTGAGTTAGATTATTGTTTTTTAGAGAACATTTCAAACTATAAAATTTCCGAAAAAACAATTACGGTAATTAGTGATAAATTTCAAATTTTTTCCAAAAATTGAGGAAAAAAACGATAAATTTATTATGTGTCCAACTTTAAGCTTGAATATCTTTTGAAGAAGTGAATCTATGAAAAAATCATGAGAGACCTTTTCTGTATAGCGTCGAATTCCCAACAAAAATATATTATGGTCTTAGCAATACGTTGAGCCGTTTAAAAGTTACAAAACTGCAAATTAAAAAACAATGCACATGCTATTTAAATGGGAAATAGAAATTCGCGATGAGCGACCTCCAAATATTAGTATTAAGAGCTCTACTTCTCACAGGCATCTTTTTTGCCTTTCCGGAAGTTTTCATGTGGGGGTTTCGAAGAAAAAAAAATAGTCGATTTTTGAACCACCCTAATATATGTTAAACGGTGTTTATCAGGTCCATTTTTAAGATAAAGTGGTGTTTATCGGATCATTGCGGGTTTATTGTGTCTGACCCGATAAATTTCATATGTTAGACGGTGTTTATTGGGTCGAACCCAGTAAGCACCTTTATATATAAAAAAACATTTTTAGTCTTAGAAACATGTAAAAATGCTTTACGTAGCCATATAAAAGTGATGTAAGGTACAAGGAAGCTCATTTACAACTGTTCCGAATTTCCGTATTATCATATACAAATTCTGGGTGTACGTGCTGACCACTCGGCCCCCCACTCTGAAAGACTTTCCAGCAGGACACCCGGGCGCTTTCCTCGACGCTTTTCCTCGCACTCGGCGCGAGATCTTAATACGAGTCACGTGTGTCTCTATATTCCAGTAAATTTATATTGTTAATTCTATGCTGACTTTACGAATAAACGCAGTTTTGTTAATAGTTCCGTTTTAAATCTGAGTTTTTTTTGTGTTCACCTAATCACATGAGCGATCATCATTATGTTTCGAGTCTAATCCGAAACATTGGTCCTTCGATTACGGATATTTATATTAAAAAACCGGTATGAAAACGCTGAGAAACGATCGTATCAAGTTTCTCAAGAGCGTTTCGCGCATTCAATGTGAAACAAGTGCAAGTTTCAGTGCAAATTTCAGTGCAACTTTAAGTGCAAAGAGTGAATACACCTGGAATATAAAAGCATAGTGCATCAGTCATCAAACATAATCGCATTTTGACGCTGCGAAATTGAAATAAATATATCTGAGCAACTCGTAATTGAGCTTGTAATTATGGCTACCAAACTTTCGCTCGGTAAAAGTGTCTAAATTTAGATTTCTCAAAGCGATTAACGTGAACCGTACATTCCAGTGCCTATCGGTGTGAGCTAGTGTGTGTTGATAACGTGTATACAAACTGTAAGCAGTTCATCGAGAAACTCGTTATAAACACTGACTTTTGAGTTACACCACTCGTTATTAATCAATGATGAAACGGATTTTTCACGCGTAAGGGATGCACCCAGCAATTAAGTGTAAGCTGAGGGTGAAACAAATTTCTAATGCACGTGGATCCTAGTCACGAGTCGCTGTCATCGTGCCTTTTGTTTCTTAACCACCTACGATTAGAAGGAAGGAAGTATCGTCTCTCTCGTTTCTTCACATATACATATGGAAGGAAGGAACTCATCGCCTCTCTCGCTTCTTCGCATCTACAGATAGAAGGAAGGAAGTCATTCTTATGTTCGACGATACTCATTCTATATTACAGCAGAGTCCGTCAAACTATTCAGGCTTTGTTTATCTTCTCAGGTAAACTTCAGGAAGTTGTCAACATTCTTCGATAGCGATATCTGTGAGTTCGTTCTATTTTTTATTATTCATTGTTGATTCTCTAAGATGTCTTGCAATTTATTGAATTTCATTTCGATATTCGAGTGAATTATATTTCATTGCTCGTATTCTAATTCTGCTAGCGTGAAGTATATTCGATTTTGTGCTCTTGCTAATAATCAAACATGAAGTATGTGTCATTCTATATTTGAATTTTCAGTTCAAATTATTTCATTGCTACACCTGTCAATGTTCGTTTATTGAATACCAGTTTGCATATTTAAGCCTGTATGCTTTCTTCGACTTGAATATTGTTGGTTCTCCTTCTTTGTGTTATTTTCCTCGAATCATTCAGTTCTTACCTGTCAAAATGACTGAAGAGGAAATATACGAACTGATGGAACAACAGAACAAATTGAGCGGTATTATTTCACGGGCTTATGTCAATTTTGAAAAATTAGGTGCTGCTAACCTTACACGTAGAGCATGTAAGGCTCGCATGCAGAATCTAGATAAAAAATGGGTTCAATTTCAGGAGAAGCATCAGGAGTTACTCTCCGCATATACAAAGGAGGATGAGAAGTCGCCGTACTTCTCAAAAGACCTTTTTAGTGAAACAGAGGAACTTTATTTAGTCGAGATGGGTAAATTTTTGGACAAAATGGATGCCTATGATCGACGATCAGCTTCTAGGGATGACCAAGGAGACACCGTTCAACAAGCGAATCACGACCATGGACCAGACCTTCCGAAAATCAAGCTTCCCAAATTTTCGGGAAATCACTTGGATTGGCTGAATTATCGTGATTTATTTAATGCAATTGTCGTGGAAAATCCGAAAACAACAAACGTTGCAAGATTGCATTATTTGAAAACGAGTCTATCTGGAGAACCTGCTCATCTCCTTAGCAACATTCCTACTATTGCTGAGAACTTCACCCGAGCATGGGATTTACTAACTGAAACATATCAAAATACTCGGTTGTTGGTGAGTTCTCAGATAGCCGCTTTATGTTCTCTACAGCCGGTATCTACAGAATCTGCCTCTGAGTTGAAGAAGCTCCTGCATGGAACAACAGAAGCCATCGGTGCCTTGACTGCACTTAAACGTCCCGTCGAAACATGGGATGATTGGCTGATCTACATTACAGTTCAACGACTGGATCAGCAGTTCCGCCGGGACTGGGAAACATCTATTGGAGGAGAAGTGGAACCACAGACGTTTGATCAGCTCAAGACGTTTCTCACGACAAGAATCAAGGTACTTGAGTCCATGGGCCATCCATCTAGTCCTCACACAGCAACAATCTCATCATCGTCGAAGAGTTCTTCAAAACATAACAAGTCGAATTCTTCCGTGAAGGCACATAATGCTTCAAAAAAGCCTAAGAAAAAACCTTCACCTAACGTTAGCTGCATCCTCTGTCAGAAGAGTCATTACTTGGTTTTCTGTGAGGGATTCAAGGCTAAATCTCTTTCTCAGCGCCAGGAATTCGTCCGTTCAAGGGGCATTTGTGAGAACTGTTTTGGACCACATAGAGTTGGAGGCTGTCGCTCTAATAAGGTGTGTCGTACATGCCATGGTCGCCATCATACCATCATTCACGACCCAGCATCATCATCATCAGGAACTGAATCCAAACAGGTCTCTCTGCCTGGACCTTCCACGCTCAGCAATTCAAGGAACGTCGGAGACCCGGCATGACAACTAGTAAATTCTCATGTTACCTCTACTGCCTTTGGTCCAAGCCTGCTCGCAACAGCACTTGTAGTTGTTAAGAGCAAGGATGGACGCTATGCCCAGGCACGTTGTATGATAGATCCATGTTCGGAGGGTAATTTTATTTCAGAAATCCTCACACAGCGTCTTCGATTACCTCGTCGGTTCGCATCCCTCCATATATCCGGTGTTGGAGCTTCTAAATCTGGAGTATCAAAGGGTATAGTCAATCTTCTCATCTTATCGCGATTGCCTCCCGCTTCACTCTGGAGACAGAGGCTCTGGTTATACCTCGACTCAGCAATTACACACCGTCACATCGAGTCGCCCCACAACCCTGGCCCAAATTGGATGGGATCGATCTGGCTGATCCGAAACCTAGTGCGAATTCAGCCATTCATCTTTTACTTGGAGCTGAAATCTATGCACTCATCATACGGCCAGGCTTAATGTCTCGGCCAGACAACAGAGTAGTTGCACAGGACACATCGATGGGTTGGATTCTTACAGGACGACCCACTGGCTCAACGAGTAAAGTGATAATCGATGAGGATCAAGGTCAAACGGTTCAATCCAGACCAGTTATCAGCATGTCATGTGCAATCAAGGACGCCTTATCTATTCAACTTCAACGCTTCTGGGAACAAGAGGAGGTAGCTCTACCTGCATCTGCATTACTGGCTGCAGCAGAGCAGTTTTGTGAACAACGATATGAGACAACCCATCTTCGTGACTCTGATGGACGCTACATCGTTCGCCTACCCCTCAAAGGACCTATCAGCGAACTAGGAGACTCCAGAGCTCAAGCGGAATTACTCTTTCTCAAGTTGGAACGTCGACTTCTCAAGAATCCGGATCTTCGTGCTGCCTACGCTAAGTTTATGTCTGACTATCTCTCTCTAGGTCACATGGAATTAGCAGATTCCACCTTGTCTCCAAATGAACCCCGTGTTTATCTACCTCATCACGGTGTGTTTAAGGAAACAAGTACTACCACAAAACTCAGAGTAGTTTTTAATGGCTCGCATCGAACTTCGACCGGCTCATCTCTCAACGACTACCAACACACTGGACCGAAATTGCATTCAGAGCTTTCGGACATCTTACTTCGATGGCGAATGTTTGCCGTGGTCTTTTCAGCTGACATTGAAAAGATGTTTCTTCAAATCAAGATTCATCCTGACGATCAAGATCCGAGAGTATCAGATGACTACCGTTACATTTGGACTATCCTCATCGCCTTATTTGGCGTAACGCACCATCCAGCAACTTGTCACGGACGAAGGACATCGGTGGCCTAACGCTGCCTCCATCCTCCCCCGTCATATATATATTGACGATGTTTTAGGAGGTGCTGACGACGTATAATCAGACTTAACATTGCAGCAGGAACTTATCAATCTGTTGCAATCGGTTGGATTTCCCTTACGCAAGTGGGCATCCAACGAGATGGCACTCGTGAAATCGGTCCCTGAAGATTGGAAGGCGAAATCTCAGTCCCGTTCATCGCACGACGGAGGTGAGTTTCACTCTCTAGGATTGACGTGGCAGCGGGCAGAAGATGAACTGCTATTTCGTACAAATGTAGCTACCCCTACAGCACCTTGCACCAAGAGAAGAGTCTTATCAGACATATCGAAATTGTTTGACCCTCTCGGATTAATATCACCAGTTATCATAGTCTTTAAGATTCTTATGCAGAATCTCTGGCTCATCAAAATTGTATGGGATGATCCACTTCCAGAGGAAATCTTCCAACGCTGGATACGCCTCTTCGAGAATCTTCGGCACCTAGATACTATCAGGATTCCTCGTTGGCTGGGTCATTCCAATGGTCTTCGATTGGTCAAACTTGGTCCGTTCATCTCTTATTTGTTCGAAATCAAAGGTCACGCCCATCAAACAATTATCTATTCCAAAACTGGAGCTGTGTGGGGCCCAGCTTCTCGCTCGTCTTACCCTTCATATCCAGAAAACTCTCACCTTCGAAGATGTGAGGGTGCATCTCTGGACTGATAGCACGAATGTGATTGCACGGTTGAGATGTCCTCCTTGCAGTTGGTATACGTTTGTGGCTAACCGTGTATCATATATTCAGACATCCCTTCCGGATGCTTATTGGCATCACATACCTGGTATCGAGAATCCTGCGGACTGCGCTACTCGAGGTCTCTCTGCCAAGCAGCTTGGCGCTCAATCGCTCTGGTGGGTTGGTCCAAATCGGCTTTCAGAGACCGAACTTCCGTGGTCCACCTTTGATCCAAATCTTGAAGTCGATACTGACATGGAACGACGTGTTGTCATACACCAGACAACAGTTGCTCATCCTCATATGTGGGATCGTTTCGCTCATTGTGCATCTTCTCTAGAAAAATTAACTCGAGTGACCGCATGGTGCATTCGATACATCGATAACCTGAAGGAATACAGAATCATCAACCGCTCATGTCCTTATGCCCATCCTCGAGTCCTCACACCAGCTGATCTCGACCACGCTCGATTGTATTGGGTTCGAAGCTTTCAGCAGACCCACTTCTCTTCTACTATTTCCAATATCTTGGATAAAAAAATCGAGAAGTTACCAAAATGTGACGCACTAATCAAACTTAACCCCTTCCTAGATGCTCAGCAACCGCTGAGAGTTGGTGGCCGTCTAAAACATTCCGTTTTGGATCCTGATGAGAGGCACCCATATATCTTGCCATCGACGTCTCCGTTCACAGATCTGGTCGTCGACAGTTGCCACCGGCGTGCCCTTCATGGGGGTACTCAGCTCACACTCGCCACCCTAAGGCGTAAATTTTGGATTCTGCGAGGTCGCCAGGTTGTAAAATCTCGCATACTACGATGTGTGGTATGTATTCGTCATCGTGCCGCCACCGCCACGCAGCTAATGGGAAATCTCCCTTCTAATCGAGTGCAGCGCACTCGGGCCTTTCTCCACAGTGGCGTTGATTTTGCTATCCAATTAGAATACGAGCAGCCCGCGGACGTGGACAAAGATCGTATAAAGGCTACATTGCGGTTTTTGTTTGCACGTCTACTCGTGCTGTACATCTCGAAGCAGTATCTGATTATACTTCTCTGTCTTTTCTAGTTGCCTATCGACGCTTTACCTCACGACGGGGCATTTGTTCCACTATCACAAGTGACCAGGGTACAAATTTCGTCGGTGCCGATGCTGAGCTGTGAGCGCTCTTCGCGGAGGCGTCACGTACTTCGAAGGACATCGCCGATGCTCTGGCCATGGACCAAACCACTTGGCTCTTCGTCCCTCCATCAACCCCACATTTCGGTGGACTGTGGGAGGCCGCCGTCAAATCTACCAAGCATCATCTCAAAAGAGTTATTGGAACTTCGACTCTAACTTTTGAAGAGATCTCAACGGTATTGTCACAGATCGAGGCGTGTCTTAATTCAAGACCGCTACAAGCAATCACTGATGATCCGAGTGATTTATCCGCGCTCACTCCAGGACATTGGCTCATCGGAGGACCGCTCACCGCCGTTCCTGAACCTTCGCTATTACACGAGCATATTCCTGCGAATGAAAGGTGGAAAATGGTCCAGAAAATGCAGGAAGATTTCTGGCACAGATGGTCTTCAGAATACCTTCATTCGCTTCAAACACTTCCTAAATGGCGTCAACGTCAACAGTCTGTCCAGGTAGGAGATCTGGCCATTTTGAAGGAATCTGATGAGACGATTCCACCTACCAAATGGCCTTTATGCAGAGTCACCGAGGTATATCCGGGAGAAGATGGCCTAGTTCGTGCCGTTACAGTCCGAACAGCTACTACCGAGCTGGAGAGACCTATTGTGAAGCTCTGCCTCCTCTCACGTGCAAAAGAAGATCTACGATGACCGTAGCAGTAGTCTAACATCGTTTCCTCTTGGAAAGAATCGGGCGGATGTTCCGAATTTCCGTATTATCATATACAAATTCTGGGTGTACGTGCTGACCACTCGGCCCCCCCACTCTGAAAGACTTTCCAGCAGGACACACGGGCGCTTTCCTCGACGCTTTTCCTCGCACTCGGCGCGAGATCTTAATACGAGTCACGTGTGTCTCTATATTCCAGTAAATTTATATTATTAACTCTATGCTGACTTTGCGAATAAACGCAGTTTTGTTAATAGTTCCGTTTTAAATCTGAGTTTTTTTGTGTTCACCTAATCACATGCGCGATCGTCATTATGTTCGAGTCTAATCCGAAACAACAACGGAAAATATATCTTCGGTATAAATGTATACAGTATTGATTTTTTATATTTGCAGAAAATGTTTACATACTAAAATTAACGCTTTGCATAGACCGAGCGACTAATTACAGAAATATCTATGAACTTTAATTTAGTATGTAAAAGCCACAGTAAAAGAAAAATTCAATTTATATACTGAGGACCCGATAAACTACGATTCACCTCTAATATGTGATAGACATAAAGGTGGTTATTGGGTCAGTGAATATATTTATATATAAAAGACCTAATGGACACTCTTATATACCAAGAAACATTTTCAGTTTCCAAAGTATGTACAAATGCTTCACATAACAATATAAAAGTGACGTACGATTCAAGAAAGCTAATTTTCAACGGAAAATATATCTTAGATATTAATGTATACAATGTTGCTTTTTTATAACTGCAAAAAATTTACATATTGAAATCAACCTTTTACATAAACTTTTCAACTAATTACAGAAATATCTATCAACTCCAATTTAGTATTTATAAATAAATAAATTGATTAGCATTTCGAACTCGAAAGTTCATTGCCTCACTACCCGATTCGGGTAGTGTTTCTAGGTGGATAAATACTACCAGTGTGGGTCCACCATACCCACGACGGGTCAACAACACGCAGTATTCCCCGAACGGTCACCCATCCAAGTACTAACCGCGCCCAACACTGCTTAACTTCAGTGATCTAACGGGAACTGGTGTTTTCAGCGTGGTATCGCCGTTGATACTCTCCCCTACTGTTCTTATAGTTTACCCTAGTCCTACTTTATCCTACTCTAACTTTATCCTTACTTCTAATGCTACTTTCACTCCTAATGCTACTTTTACTTCTAATGCTACTTTTACTTCCACTTCTACTTTTACTTCTACTTCTACTTCTACTTTCACTTCTACTTTTACTTCTACTTTTACTTCTACTTTCACTTCTACTTTCACTTCTACTTTTACTTCTACTCCTACTACTTCGACTTTTACTTCTACTTCTACTACTTCTACTTTTACTTTTCCTTCTACTCTACTCTACTCGGAGTAGAGTAGGAGTCGAGTAGGAGTAGAGTGGTAGTGGAGTAGGAGGAGAGTAGGAGGAGAGTAGGAGTAAAGTAGGAGGAGAGGAGTAGTGGTGAGGAGAGCAAGGGCTTGAGAGTTTTGTTTTGAGAAAGAAGATACTTCTGCAAATATGAAATAAGCAACCCTACGTCATAATTGCATTTAGTTCGCGCATGTACGTGCATCTTTTTAAACCTATTTTTTGCAGCTTATCATCGCCATACAAGTTTTGAAACAACCAACACGTACGGGATTGCAAGATGGTGCTTCAAACTCATAAATCGTTCAATTTCACTTGGTCGGCGGCAGGTTTCTGTTGCATTCTCCACATAAGTTTTTTTAACTACTTTTCAAACAAGATGCGAAAGATCAGTGCTAAATGATGTTAGAAGATCTTCTGCTCTAGACCTTAGCTCTTTGTCACTCCTCATTAATTAACGCTCTTGCAAAATAGTCTGAAACTTTGTTCCTAATAATCTGAACTGCGAGAAGCTATTATCAATTCAGAACTAACGGCATTTATATTCGAATTATGTCGGAAGTTCTCCTCATCCCGTAGACATTCAAGTATTGTATCACTTTCTTTGCAGTGATCTTTGAATTTTCCTTACAGAACCTTTGTTTATTATCATTTCTACGGCTTTTGCAAACGTTGATAATATTGGCGTCCTTGGGTTCTTCGTGCTGAGTAAGTTTCACTGTTCTAAATTTTCTTCTACGTGTTATTTTCAAGCTTGTCGACCTGATAAACACCCTTATATGTACTTTTCCTCCCACGCATTAACCATAAGGTTAAAAACTAAAAAATACGTAGTAAACGTCTCAGTAGACTGTCCTCTACTAATCCCATTAAACAAAATCTCTTCATCTCGCGAACCCCATAAACACCGTTTAATGTATGAATGCGACCCAATAAATACCGTTTAATCTCTTCAACTTTCAACCTGACAAAACCTTTATTCATTATTATTTATACGTCTTTTGAAAACGTTGATAATATTGGCGTCCTTGTGTTCCTCGTGCTAATTGAGTTTTACTGTTCTACATTTTCTTTTACGTGTCATTTTTAAGCTTCTAATTTGACGATCCGATAAACACCGTTTTATTTATTTTTCCATCCACGCATTTACTAAAAGGTTAAGAACAGAAAAAATGTACTAAACATCTCAGAAGACTGTCCTCTATTAGTCCCCTTAAACAAAAACTCATTTTCTCGCCGAACCGATAAAGACCGTTTTATATATGAATGCGATCGAATAAACACTTTTAAATCTCTTAAAAATTTAATCTCACGAAACCTTTGTTTATTATTATTTTTTCGACTTTTGAAAACGTTGATAATATTGGCATCCTTGTCTTCTTCGTGATAAATAAGTTTCACTTTACAACATTTTCTTTAACGTGTCATTTTGAAGCTTGTAATTTGACGACCTGATAAACACCCTTATACGTATTTTTCCTCCGACGCATTAACTAGAAGGTTAAAAACTAAAACAAATGTTGGCGAACATCTGAAAAGACTGTTCTCTATCAATCCCATTAAAAAAAATCTCTTCATCTCGTCGACCCTATAAAGACTCTTTAATGTACGAACGCTACCCGATCAACACCGTTAAATCTCTTAAGCATTCAACCTTACAAAAACTTTGGTTATCATTATTCTTACGGCTTTTGAAAACGTTGATAATATTGGCGTCCTTGTGTTCTTCGTGCTGAATAAGTTTCACTGTTCTACATTTTCTCTTACGTGTCATTTGGAAGCTTCTAATTTGACGACCTGATAAACATCGTTATATGTATTTTTCCTCCCAAGCATTTACTACAAGTTTAAAAACTGAAAAATGGATAGTTAACGTCTCAGTAGACTGTCTTCTATTAATCCCACTGAACAAAATCCCTTTATCTCGGCAACCCCATTGACACCCTTTAATTTAAGAATGCGACCCGATAAACACCGTTAAATCTCTTCAACTTCCAACCTTACTAAACCTTCGTTCATTATTATTTATACGGCTTTTGAAAACTTTGATAATATTGGTGTCCTTGTATTCTTCGTGATAAACGAGTTTTACTGTTCTACATTTTCTTTTACGTGTCATTTTAAAGCTCCTAATTTGATGACCTGATAAATGCCGTTATATGTATTTTTCCTCCCATATTTACTAGAAGGTTAACAACTAAAACAAAAGGTAGCGAACATTCAAGAGACTGTTCTCTATCAATCCCATTAAACAAAATCTTTTTATCTCGCCGACCCCATGAACAGCGTTTAATGTACGAACGCGACCCGATAAACACCATTAAATCTCTTCAACTTTCAACCTGACAAAACCTTTGTTTATTATTATTTCTACGGCTTTTGAAAACGTTGATAATATTGGCGACCTTGTGTTCTTCGAACTAAATAAGTTTTACTATTCTACATTTTCTTTTACGTGTCATTTTGAAGCTTCTAACTTGGCGACCTGATAAACACCGTTATATGTATTTTTCCTCCCACGCATTTACTGGAAGGTTCAAAACTAAAAAAAAGGTAGCGAACATGAAATCCATAGACTCATTAGCTACCCGCTTAAGGTGTAACACCACTCTAGGATTTCCAAAAAATCGATTTTTTTTTTTCTGCGCAAAATGCACTTTAGGGACTTAGAAACGAAGTGCACTTGGTCCCATTGCAAAAAAAATGTTAACAGGTCAAAATCTTGATTTCACCGAGGCGCCTCCTCGAAGCGTGTACTGAGTGCTCCAGCGGCGCACTTGGATCCAACGTTTTTATATTTCTTTTACCTATCGACATGTTAAGTGGGACGGTTACTAGGGTTCCTCAGATGTCAACTAGGGTGCGCTGATTTCTATTACAAATAGTATAAGTGTTTCTGTGAATCAGTGAACGCTGCCAACATTCATGGATTTTTCTGTTAGTAAAACTTTGAACGCGCATTTTTCGAAATCACTTTTTTCAAACTGGCCGCAAACATTGCTCGAAGACCGTTCCACATATCAGTCTGAAATTTTCACAGTAGCTTCCCTGGCGGACCGAACGAACGGAGCGGATACGCTACAGCGTATCCTTATAGTATCCACATCGTATCCTCTCCGTATCATGCAAGAAAAATTCATTAAAAAAGAAAGATAAACATTTCACTTGTTGAAATTCGGATTCTACGTGAAATTTTGAGTTAAAAGGTCACAGAGTAATCGCAATAGTTTTTCTTGCAACATCAAAAACTTTTGATAAATATAATACTTATCGATGACGTGCGCTGAAGGCGACTTCAAACGCATCGTCATTCAGTAGCAGTTCATAGGCTTTATCCGTCGACGATGCGTTTGAAGTCGCCTTAAGCCCACGTTATCGATACTCGTGACCTTTTAACGCAAAATTTCACGTAGAATCCGAATTTTAAGAAGTAAAATGTTCATCTTCCTTTTTTAATGAGTTTTTCTTGCATGATACGGAGAGGATACGATGTGGATACTATAAGGATACGCTGTAGCGTATCCGCTCCGTTCATTCGGTCCGCCAGGGTTTACAATTACATTCTTTATGGAACTACGTAGGGGTTTTTTAATTTAATATAAACTTTTTTTTTATAAACAATTTCGTGCTTATTTTTCGGCCGAAAATCGAAATTGTTTTTCAAAAATGCACCATTTCTACAAAATTTGGTAAAAAATAAAAATCCTACGTAGTTCTCAAGCTAATGTATAGTCCTTAAATATTCTTGGTTTGTTGTACCACCTTTAAAATTAAAGAAAAAATGTTTTCGGCCGCACAGTCCGTTTTTAAAAAGGCAACATACAAAACTTTCCTAATCGCCGCCATTTTGTATTTTTTTTCCATCAAAAATTTTTTTTTCCATACTTAAATACATGCTGATTAAACCCTCCGAAAGCAATCCCTGTTCCTTTTGTCAAATTCCCAAACAACATTCTTGAAAACGGACCTCTTTTTCGGGCGCTAGAGTGGTGTTACCTCTTAAATGTCTTTACACATATTTTTTAGTAAGTATATATAGGTTTTTATTAGGTCCGAATTAGATACGTAAGTCTGTTCAGCAGATCGCTTACCGCTGGCAGTTAATTTAAATATAATCGCATTAATCACTTAATGCGAATCGCTATCATCCGTAAACGGAATTCCCTCAATTCCGTATATTGCTCGAATTCCGCGAATTCCTTGATTTCTGTGAATTCCTTAAATTCGGTGGATAATTTGAATTTCGTGAGTTCCCTGAATTTCGTAAATAACGCGATTTCCGCGTATTTCGCGAACGTACTTGTATTACTCGAATTCCGTCGATTCCTTGGTTTCCGTAAACTTCTTGAATTTCGAGTTCCCGGTTGGTGTCGAAACCCCAAGACAGGTCGTTTTCTCGAAATCTTCAAGTGCGCGAAAAAATTCGAGCCCGGCAAGAAAAAGTTGAGCCCGACTCGTCCCGAGATCTTGAGCTTTTTGCTCACCCCTACAGACCGTATTCATTGAGACGTTTCCCATCTGTGCACGTGCACGTTTGTACCACCGATGATCGTCGACCATGTGCCTGCTATAAAGCATCGCATGGTCGGTACATGTGCAGGAGAATGCTGAGAAGTCGCCGGCATGTTAGATGCCCGACTGTCAGACGAGCGTAATATCCAGCAATAGCGGACACATTCAGATACTCAGGTGCCTCACAGCAGTCCTGTCAATCGGACCGCGTACCGGCACATACACCAGCCACAGGCGGATATTTTGTTATCTGGGTAGTTACTACCCGCGCATATTGAGGCGTGCACAGTTGGGAGTCTCCCTTCTGTGCAAATGAATCGTTTGTAGGGTACCATCTGTGCAGGTCGACATTTAGACGTGTACAGATGGTACCCTATGAACGGTTCACGTGCACATATGGGACCCTCCTAACTGTGCACGTATAAATGTCGACGTGCACAGTTGGTACCCTAATAACGGTTCAAGTGCACATGTGGGAGTCTTCCAGCTGTGCACGTTGGAATTGAGACGTGCCCAGTTGTACCTGTGGCCACCGACGTGCACAGATGGACTGCCAGTAGTGAGCAACCTGCTAAACACCATTACGTATCTACTGGGGGCCCTTTAAGAACCTATATATACTTACTGAAAAATATGTGTAAAACTTTGTGAGCAGCGAGTCAATCTCTCTATGGATTTGGAAAGACCTAATATTCCATTAGTAATATTATATTGCGCTAACGACTTTAAGTGTGTAATTTTGAGCGTACTTATAGCGTTCACCAAGTTCGATAGATATCATGCAATGTTCAAATAAGATCATAGCGCCTCGAATTAAGTGATTATATTGTTTTTAAACTATAATAACTGCCGGCGGCGAGTGATCTGCTAAACATCCTTACGTATGTAATGCGGTTTGAAATTGAATATTTAAAGTTCCTCGCCGAATATACTATTAGTAATAATATGTTAGATTGTTCAACGTCATAGACTCATAAGCTGCTTGCCTAAACGTTTTCACACCTTTTTATCAGTATGTATTGTAACAATAAAATTCTTTTCAAAACTTACTGCTACTCAGCTCACGCCCATTATCTAAAACTCCCTACTGCAAAATCCAATATTCCGTATGTGAGTTGGCCGCCAGACGCGCATGCGCCAACGGGACAATGAAAACTCAAAAGACTCCATTAACTGGACGTGAGCCAGATAGTTGCCCGGGCCGGCTTCAACCCTTTTGTTAAAGTTGTAGGTAGAGGGGGGTGGTTCAACCTATTTTCGAAAAATCCTTAGGCACAAACGCGACTCTTCTTCGGAAGTAATATCAAACTAGTTACTAAAAAAGGGTGTTCACATTTATTCAAACTTATCGGCAGATACAATAATTTTTGTAATTACGCGATAAATAACAACAAAAGAGACGATAGCTAATAACGAGAAAGCTTATTCGTTCGGCCGGTACTCCAAAGCTCAATAGATAAAATACGTATTTGTAATTTATCAAAAGAAACTAACTTCCAAATTTTCTACAAACCAAGATTTCTTAAAGTGAGTTACATTCTCCATAACTAGAAAAAGGCTGAAAAGAAAGTGAATCTCACCGGTAGCTCAAGATTTTTAAACATGCGGTCAACATGGCGTCCTGAACGCAAACATTAATTTTACGTCAAGGCTTCACCCGAAAGCATTATTTCGTACTAAATTTTTAAATGGACAAATAAGGTCATCTTGGCATCTAAAAAAAATGCTAACCAAGTAAAGTGGAGCGACAAAATTACCGAGTATCCAACCTCAACCAAAAATGACTAACGAGAGCAAAACATAAAGGCGATAATCAATGCCGATTTTTCCACAATACGATAGCAACAATTAAGCGAAATAAAACCATAGCATTGGAGACTCGAGGGGTTCCTCATGTTCAGAGTACTATTTCACAAACGATACTTCAAAACTCAAATTACTCCTCTGAACATGAGTGGCCGCGAGGATCCGTAGCGTACAACCCATAATTTAAGCGGACCGTACCTCAACAATGTGAGTTAAACTGAGTCTAAATAATTTAAGTGAGCGATACTTCGCGGTAGCAAAAAGAAAAGGTTAAGGAGGCAAAGTCGCGACTGTCTCTCGGCACGTGGCTGCCGAACGAAATAGGACCAGGCTTGCCGGTTGTCGAGCGAGTCGTCTCGTCTCCTTTGGGCGAGTTTCCATGGCGCAGCGCTGATTGGCTGCTTGCTTGGCGCGGCCGTGGGATTGGTCAATTTGAATGTAGCTCGTTCGTCTCTATATCGTCGTGCCCGTCTGGTAGAAGATGCAGGGACGGCTCAACTTATAATCTGTAACTAAATCAAAATATCTGAAGCGTAGATCCGAAGCATTTCCAGTAAATGAGGAAGCTCTCGACTCACTCTGGAGCAAGTGTCCGCATTGGCAATACACACGACAACAAATCTAGGACAAAACAGACCTGTTTCTCATCCTCATCACGGGAGTCTTGAAGCAGGCTGAAATCTGGGTCCAGTGCCGTAGCGCGGAAGGCCCAGTTAGGGGATGTGAGGGCCTCCTCCCTCATAAGGATTACTGGTGCAGACCAAGGTATAGCTTCAAGGCTACTAAGTTCATTCCCAAAGCTCAGGGAAGAGAATCCGAAGCATCCCTGGCTCTGGTGGCATCCAAGGTTTCCAGCCAGGTCCCGGGACTATTGGAGACAGCAAACGGAAAGGCAGGAATCAGATTCAAATTCAAATCTCGATTCGTAATTTTGATAGAGACAGCGAGCGAATCCCAGTTTTTCCGCAGGCCTACAGAAGTCCGGAATCCCTCGTTGTCCCTCGTTGAGAAGAGTGATGAGGCAAGGTGATGAATAACAAACAAAAATACCCTACGAATTAATCCTAATTCTTAAAATTAACATAAGTATGCCCTTGGAGTGCCGTGCCACGTGACGAGAGAACAGATATCGCTTTAAAAATTAAATAATAATTTAAATAAAGATGCCTAAAATTTCGTCAGTATATCGTTACTTAAAAACGCTATAATCACTTAATGCGAATCGTTATCAGCTTCTCGAAATATTGCATGACATGTATTGACCTCGAAGAGTATCTATGTGGATTCCCCGCACGTTAGCATGTTGGTGGGTTCTATGAACAGCGATCAGCCAACTTGTTCCGCATATGTGCTTATATAATTACGTTTAAAATTAGGTATGTAAAGTCGTTAGTAGAATATAGTATTGATAATACGATGTTAGAGTTCTTCAAACCATGGACTCATTGTCTGCAGGCTTGAAAGTTTTTAGACATCTTTTTCAGTTAGTATACATAGGTTCTCTCACTGTGCGAATTAAGTATGTAAGGGTGATTAGCAGGTCGTCCGTCGCTGGCAGCTATCATTCATTGAAAAAGCTATAATGACCGAAAGCGTATGGCTATCATATTCTCTGAAGATTGCACGAAATGTATTGAACTTTGAGAACATCAATATGGATTCCACTTACGTCAGCATATGGATGGGTTTTATGAACAGCAATCTTTTGATTTGATCTGGAAAGACTTTTTCGTTACCGGAATATACTATTAGTAGTAGGATGTTAGGTTTTTCCAGAGTCATGGACTCATCGACCTGCCTGCTTAAATTTTTTCACACATATTTTTCAGTAAGTATATGTAGGTTCTCATTCGGTCCGAATTAGATACGTAAGAGTGCTTTGCAGGTCGCTCGTCGCTGGCAGTTGTTAGTGATTAAAAAGCCATAATCACCTACTGCGAATCGGTATCATCGTATTTGAAGACTGCATAGAATGTATTGAACTTGGAGAATATGAACACGAATTCCCCTCACGTCAGCATATTGATGAGTTCTATAAGCAGCAGTCTATTGATTTGTTTTGGACAGACTTTGTATATCAGCCTCTCGGAATATTGCAGGATATCTAATGAGCTTAGAGAATGTCAATACGAATTCTCCATATATCAGCATATTCATGGTTTCTATGAACAGGGAATTGTCGATTTGTTCCGGATACCTAATATCCTAACTACATTTGGAATTAGAGGACTGAAGTCGTTAAACGAATATAATATGAATGCCACCCAATAAACACCGTTGAACCTCTTAAACATTGAAACTCAAAAAAAACTTAGTTTATTATTATTTTCTCAACTTTTAAAAGCGTTAATTAGATTGGCATTCTTGTGTTCTTCATCCTAAATAAGTTTCACTGTTCAACATTTTCTTTTACATGTCATTTTGATGCTTTTAGTTTGACGACCTGATAAACACCGTTTCATGTATGAACGCAACCCAATAAACACCGTAAAATCTCGTGAACATGCAACCTCACCACACCTTTGTTTATTATTATTTATTCGACTTTTGAAAACGTTGATTAAATTAGCGTTCTTGCGTTCTTCATGATAAATAATTTGCACTGTAGTAAATTTTCTTTTACATGTCATTTTGAAGCTTTTAATAGGACGACCTGATAAACACCGTTTTATGTATTTTACCTCCCACGCATTTACTGAAAGGTTAAAAACAAAAAAAAAGGTACTAAATATATCAGGAGACTGTCCTCTATTAGTCCCATTAAACAAGAGCTCATTTTTTAGCCGAGCCGATAAACACCGTTTTATGTATGAATGCGATCCAATAAACACCGTTAAATCTCTTGAACATTCAACCTCACAAAAGCTTTGTTTATTATTATTTCTTCAACTTTCGGAACGTTTATTAGATTGGCGTTCTTGTGTCCTTCAAGCTAAATAAGTTTCACTGTTCAACATTTTCTTTTACATGCCATTTTGATGCTTTTAATTTGAGGACCTGATAAAGAACGTTTTATGTATTTTTTCTCCAAAGCATTCACTAAAAGGTTAAAAAAAAAGGTAGTAAACATCTCAGGCGACTGTCCTCTATTAGTCCCATTAAACAAAACGTCATTTTCTCACCGAGCCGATAAACACCGTTTCATGTATGAACGCAACCCAATAAACACCGTAAAATCTCGTAAACATGCAACCTCACCACACCTTTGTTTATTATTATTTATTCGACTTTTGAAAACGTTGATTAAATTAGCGTTCTTGCGTTCTTCATGATAAATAATTTGCACTGTTGTAAATTTTCTTTTACATGTCATTTTGAAGCTTTTAATAGGACAACCTGATAAACACCGTTTTATGTATTTTACCTCCCACGCATTTACTGAAAGGTTAAAAACAAAAAAAAGGTACTAAATATATCAGGAGCCTGTCCTCTATTAGTCCCATTAAATAAGATCTCATTTTTCAGCCGACCCGATAAACACCGTTTTATGTATGAATGCGATCCAATAAACACCGTTAATTCTCTTGAACATTCAACCTCATAAAAGCTTTGTTTATTATGATTTCTTCAACTTTCGGAACGTTTATTAGATTTGCGTTCTTGTTTCCTTCATGCTAAATAAGTTTCACTGTTCAACATTTTCTTTAAATGCCATTTTGATGCTTTTAATTTGACGACCTGATAAATACCGTTTTATGTACTCATCCTCCCACCATTTATACATAAGGTTTAAAACTAAAAAAAAGGTAGCGAACATCGCAGGAGACTGTCCTCTATTAATCCAATTGAGCAAAATCGGATTATCTCGCCGACCCATTAAACAGATTAAACACATTAAACACATCTATATATATATATATATATATATATATATATATATATATATATATATATAATTTAAAAAAAGAGAATTAAACAACCACCGCAGGGTCCCACTAAGAGCAACCGCCATCTAAAAAATGTTAATAGCCCCCAGTAGAACCGCGGTAAATCACACCTATGGCCACGTCTCACAACCGTGAGATGGGTGGTCACAGGGCACGACGAAATCACAACGACAGGCCGGCTAAACCCTCGTGTGTCTTGAGGACACGAAGCGACCCAAGGATGATAGCTGTCTGCATCCATCTCGCAAGTGCCTTGGCATATTTTTGGCACGCGGGTCTGGCTTTAAGGTTACGAACCAGTGATAGTTTCGCACTTCCGAGAGCACCAATCATAAGGACAATTACTCGCATCGAATACTTGGGGTACAGTCGTTGCATCTCTCTCTTAAGGTCTTGATACCTCTCCTCCTTTTCTTCCTCCTTTGCAGTGATGTTGTATTCAGACGGAGCCGAGAATTCGATAACGAATATAGTTTGTTTCTCGAAGTCCCGGAGAACAATGTCAGGTCTAGAGTGAGCAACGGAGACTGCTGCCCGAAAATCGTAGTTCCAGAAAATTTGGCACTTCTCGTTTCGGACAATTGACTCTATATCCCTTGGAGCGTTCGGCAGGGCAGGGTCGCGACCAGCACCGTAAGAGTGACAAAGATGGTAATAAAGTACTCTTAGGGCCACATTATATCTATAGATCTACGTCGTTCTTGCATGGGTCGGACACCCAGATAGTATGCACTCTAGGTACTCAGCGTGTGCATGACACGCTCTGCACCTATGACTGGGAACTTCTTGACATTAAATGCGGGCACGGTATGCTAAGGTGGAAATGACACCGTCCTGGCATGCAAAAATAAAACCCTCTGTACCTGAATTGAGCCCTGATGATTTAAGGAAAGCAAAAGTTTGCTCCTTCGACAAGGTCTGCTTTTCTACATTTCTATAAAAGTTTCCGTGCATATGCTTGTCGAGTAGCTGTTGGTGAAATTTTCCAAGCTCTGCCTTCTTTACTTCGGCTTTGAGACGTGAAGCATGCAGATGGATTAATGCACTTCCCTTACTTCTGATGTTAAAATTCAGGCCAAGTGTCTCGGCCGCTTGCTCCGCGGCTTTGTAAAGGAACGCTCCTTCGCCAATCATCTCGTGATTCCTGATCATTTTTAGGAGCGGATCTCTGCCATTAGCAACGATGTAAGCTGTACTTAGAACAATTCGGTTATGAAGACACTGGAGATTCAGAAGTCCGCGTCCGCCTTGACGGCGTGAAATGTATAATCGCGGAACTGACGAATTGATATGCAAGGTTTTATGCATATGCATGATCTTACGTGTGGTGACATCAAGGGCCTTAAGCTCGTTCTTCGTCCATTGAACCACCCCAAACGAGTAGAGTATAACAGAGATGGCAAGCATGTTATTCGCAGATACCTTGTTCAACGCCGACAGATTCGAAGACCAAATCTGTCAAAGAAGATGCTTGTATCTGCTTCGGTGAGACACGGCGATGAGGCACGGCCAGGTATGTATAGGTCTCTCCAGTATTAAGATGTGTAAGAACACTTAAAACCACAAGCTCAGGTTTCTTGGGAACGCCAGTAATATTTCCTTCCTTCAGATGAATTTTGGCACACTTGTCCAAGTAAAGTCCATTCCAATCTCTCCTATGTAGTTCTTGTCGATATTTATAGCAGATTGAAGTTTGCTTTTACCAGAGGCATATATCTTCAGGTCATCTATATAAAATACATGAGTGACCTTATGCTCGCGCTGATTAGTGTCGCCACAGAGGTATCCAGGAGAATTTCGTAGTGCGAGAGATAGTGGCAGAAGTGAGATACAAAAAAGCAAAGGGATCATGGTATCACCTTGAAAGACGCCCCTCTTGAAGGTAACGTTGTTCGTTATCAGACGATAATTTCTAGATGAGATAGTAAATCTAGTTTTCCAAAGAGGCACCAATATCTCTATGCATCTCACTATGTGTGGATGTACCTTCAAGCTTTCCAACAGACAGATGATAAGTCTATGAGAGGTTGAATCGAAAGCTTTCCGGTAGCGTCTTTACAGACACACCTGTCAATTAGCAGGTTCTTTCGACAGCCTGCTACACCTGTTTTCGAGACACGTTGTTCGTACATCTCTCACCATACAGGCTCAATTCGTCGAAGAATCCTGTTGTTTAGGACAGGTGTAAAGATCTTATACAATGTGTTCAAACAAGTTATTGGCCTGTAATTCTCTGGTTCGGACAAATTGCCTTCTTTCGGCAGGAGTATAGTGCGTCCTAACACCAACCACTACGTAATGGGCGTCTCCGACTTTAAATCTGAGGTGAATATGCGGGCCAAATGTTGGTGTATAAAAGTAAACTTCTTCCACCAAAAGTTCTGGATACAATCTGGTCCAGCAGCGGAAAAGTTCTTCATGCCTTTAGGTGCTTTTTTAACCTCTTCGGCAGTGAGTGATGGACGTTCCTCCTCATATTTCATGAGGTTGTCGCAAAACTCCTTGAAACGGATGATATTGTCAGTATCTTCTTTCAATTCCAGTGTTTTCGGGATTTTGTATACCTCTCTCCAAAAAGTCTCTACGTCCTTGAGCTTGGGTGGATTTTTTACAGAAACTCGGAGATTGCTGAAGAGGCGCGATGGGTCAGCGAAAAATTGTTGATTCTCCCTGATCCATCTCTCCCTCTTCTGTATTCTCCTCCTTGCGTTAGATAACAGCCGTATTTTGTCAACAATATGCTGCTTGATTGTCAGCCACTTTGACTTGTTTAGTGTGTGATTCAAGATCCTTAGTTCTTGGGCGAACTTTTGAACCCTTTCCGTAAACGGTCTACCAGATGTTATGCAGGCAATCACACATTGAACACGGGACGCATTCTGTCTTGCCCATCCAATTTTCTTGTTCAGTTGATGCAAGCGTCTTTTGGTCTTTTGATCCATCGTCGGTTTTAGCCTTCGATTTGAATCAGCCAAAGTTCTCGCTGCGTCTCAAACTGAGCAATTGATGGTCCAGATGTCGGACTCTTGCGAGCCAGATCTTGGGGCTTAAGAGGAACTTAGATGTTGATGTTCCTCCTTGTCCTGAAATTGCAATCATCTTTCAGAATGGGGCCTACTTTCTGCGGTTGTTCTTAATGACGCTTCATATTCGTCTGTCTAGCACGTAATTCTTAAGTTGATCCGTCCACTCAACGTGGGCGTTTCGTCGGTTCGTCGTCGTGTTTCCATTAAATCATTTTCAGCACCCCGAACTCTAGCATGATCGTCATTGTTTGCCGAACCATTGTCGGGTGCTCTGTGAGTTCGATCGTTTTGAACCGCATCTACAACATTTTGGTGACCTGGTGGTTTCATTGTTGTTCCCACGAGCAGATAGGGAAAGGGTCCGTCCATCCTTGTAGAACCCTGCGTGCAAGGATAAGGCTGATACTCTGAGAGGTCGCCCGGTATCCCAGGGTTACCGTTAATGACACTTCACCCAGGTGCCATTTAGCTTTCGGCACGGTTCTTACGCTTTTGCTTAGGGGTTATTCCTTCGGGACCATCCCTGGACAATTGTCCGCGAATGCTTATTAATTATTGTAACCATATTCAGAAGAAACCCTTGATACAGGGACCTTCTATCCACAACCGGAGGACGCGTTCGGTGGCTTTGTCATAGGCCCTTCGGTTCTATTCCAAAGGAATCAAAACCGAAACCGAATACATATATATGTATGTATATATATACATACACCTATATATATACATACATAAACATGTATGTATATATATATATATACACGCGCAAAGACACACACACACACACACATACATATACCCAGATAACAAACGTGCCTGGACCATAACCTGCCCGATGATCGTCAACCGTGTGCCTGCTATAAAGCATCGCATGGTCGGTAAATGTGCAGGAAACCGACGAGCGTGCATAACGGCTTGAATATGGCTGACAAGTGGCCAGCATGTTAGATGCCCGACTGTCAGACAAGCGTAATAGCCAGCAATAGCGGACACATTCAGATAGTCAGGTGCCTCACAGCAGTCCTGTCAATCGGACCGCGTACCGGCACATACACCAGCCACAGGCGGACATTTTGTTATCTGGGTATATATATGTATAGACTGTACGTTGTCACCTCCATGTAGTTGACTCTACGTTCTCGCCTCCGCTATTTTCCGTGAAAATATTTGAAATTTATATGCATATATACGTTGAGGGGGGCCTTCTGATCAGGTTTCTCAAAAGAGAGGTAACAATTTTTTATTTTGAAATTCATATATATTTGTGATACTGGATGTGCGAAGTGACCTCCTCCATATATAAGAAAGCGTGTTAGACGCTATACGTAGTCACCTCAAGCGGTGTTGCCACATCTGGGTGGTAGAATTCTTACCTGGAGTCTATGTCTCCCAAGTATCTATGTGATCTGACAATTAAGTCATAATCAGAGAATAAAGCTAATTCGAAATATCATTAGTTCAGAAGAAATTATTTAAAAAATGTTATTTATTATAATATATCGCTTCAGAGATCTCTCGTAAATTCGTTTTTAGCGCTAATTATGATTTGCTTGCGGTTTTTGCAAGCAAATTACTTTTAATACATGAAATACTACTTTATACTGACAACTAGATTTTTGAATAAATTGTTCAAACAATTTACTATTGTTTTGACTTTAAACTTAGTGAGGTGGGAGAACTAGGTCATTAAATGACTTGTGAAACTTTTGTTTTGCATTACAAAAAGAAGTTTATTGTGAAACGTAAAAGAAAAATTTGGAATTGCAAATATTTTAATATTAGCCCCGGAAGGGGGAGGGGGGGGGGCCCCCTTCCTTGGAGAAAATACACGAAATTTAACACGTACTTCCCATCAGGAAAAGAAACGTTTTTGTACATATTAGTTAAATGGAGTTGAAACTCAACACTTCTCTTGACAAATAGCCATAGAATGCAAGTCAAATATATTATTTATCAATTCCCCCCCCCCCCCCCCTATGTCTGTTTTATAGGGACCCAAAAAACTCCATTAGTGAAAAAATGTGTTTTGCGAGTTTTTAGCGCTAATTATGATTTTTTGGGGGTTTTTAAACAATGCTAGAAAATTGTAGTTTGTTTTTGATTTTTCACTTCGTGTTCAACTTTCAATTAAAGCCAGTTGAACAAACATAATTGTTCAAACAATTTTCAATTCTTTCTAACTATCTTCTCTCAGATAAGTGCTGAAAAGTTGCGGTTTTTTCTGAATCCTTAAAATTTTTGTCCACTTTTCCCTTAATTGGGTAATGATTAATGTCAGTTAACAAGCATGCTTATTTAAACAATGTCTTATTGTCTGTATCGATCTTCTCTTGTAGCAATGCTAGAAAGTTTCATTTTTTGTAATCTTAGTTTTGCTTTGACTTTTCAGTTATGAACAAATATCAAGTGAACCTCAACAGAAATAATTTTTGAAATGATTTTTTACTTTTTTAAGTCAATTATTTTTGCTCTTTTCGCAATTTTTGCAAAAACGATTCACAAAAAAGCTATCTTACACAAGAGATACAAACAAGGAATGAAATAATTAGGGGTAGGTGGGACGACTAGGTCTGCAAATAACATGTAACAAATTTTGTTTTCAATTACAACAAGAAGTTCAGCAAATTTGTTCATAACTAACAAGGCAAAGCAAAGTTAACCATTTCGGAAAAAACCCGGAACTTTCTAACACTTATCTGAGAGAAGATAGTTTTCAGAAATAAGAAATTATTTAAACAACTATTTTCATTAACTTGCATTAAATATCACATCACTGAGTAAAGTGTGCCAAAAAGTGAAAAATGTCAGGAAAAAAGCGCAACTATCTGACATTAATATACTTTTCAAACTAGAATGAAGAGATCTATCAGAGTCAAAAAGAAAATTAAAAATTTCTATGTTGCTTTAAATACTACACATTTCAATTTTTTTCTCTCGATAAATTCTTGATAAAGGGCATCACTGGTTTCAAAAGTTAAAATACTCCCATCTTTAAAATAAAGTTTTCGTTGAATTTGTGAAATACGTGTCGTCTAAAATCCTTTGGAAAAAAAAACATATTTTTTGCGAAAATGATTCTGTGACTTGAGCATGCACAGGGGCTGCCCGACTGGAAATAAATTCAGCCAACTAAAATAATAATAATACAATATAACATATATATTAAAAATGTTAATTTAGTTTCACTATCAAATATTTTAAAATTGCAACGTTTCCAACGTGATAATATTTTAAACTTTTAGTTGAACATTTTCACGAATGAATCATTTCAAATATATTTTATTAGAAGATTCAAAGAATGAATAATGATTCTGAATGAAGTGTTAAATGCTAAACAATTTATATTGAAAAAGTTGAAAATTATATGTTACTTACAAACAAACCGGATGAAAATTGTTCGATATGAAATTGAGACCTTGGTAATTGAATAAATTTCTTTAATTCTGATGGTTACAATTTTAGCGTTTCAAATTTTCATGTTGAACGCTGAACTTTCCATCTTTCTCTATCAACAGTATTAATTTTGCAATTGAAATTGGAATGTTAAAATTTAGAAAAGTACAGTTGACAATTTGCAAAATGTTAATTTTCAGAAGATTTTAATTTACTTGAAATTATTTAAAATTCAAAGGGGAAGAGTATAAAAACGTTCCAATAATGCAATTCTAGGTAATTAAAAATTGGTTCAGTTCTAAACGATTTGAGATTTGTTTATTTTCGAACGCTTCGTATTAGAATTTTTTTGTTATTCTCGTGTACTCAAAACTTCTTTATTTCTTACATTTTTTTAGAATAATTTAATTGTAAAAGTTTATAATTGAACAGTTTTCAAGCTTATACTAACAATTTAAAATTCTGAAATTTCAGAAGCTTTGACTTTGAATAATTCAATTCAGTTTTTCAGTTTCTAATAGTAGAATTGTAATCAGTTTTTATTTTAAAGTGTTGAAATTCTAAAGTTTAAAATTTTTAATTATTGAACTTTGAACGCTTCAAATTATAATTAAGACAAAAGAATTTAGTTGAATTTTATATGATCCAATTCTCAAAATTTCAATCTGAAACTATTCAGTTTTTAACAGTTTTGAATTGTCCCGTTTTCGAAATCGTAATCTGAAATCTTTCAGTTTCGAAATTCTTCAATTAGAAATAATTTTTTTCCAATCACGAACGCTTTGAAAAAGTACTGATACGACAAAATCTCATTTCTAATGAAACTGTCCAACTTTGAAAATTTTCTTTCAAACTTTTCCTATTTTGAGAGTATCCGATGAAAAAATTTTCAATTTAAAGTTATTCAATTCTAAACGCTTTCATCAAGAAGTGATACAAGTTAAATTATTTTATATTATATTAGAAATATTGTGCTTTTGTGCAAATTTTACCTAGGTTATCTAAAATTGTTTGATTTGGAACGTTTTCAATGAAAAAAGGCACGCTCCCTCTTAAAATATTTTTGAACCTTTTCGCTGATTGCCTAAAATAACGAGTCCAACATCTTAAGTATATAAATGTAAAAATAGTCCCAACGGCTAATATAACACAAATTTATGCGTTATACTTTATATTCACCTATTCTTTATTTCCATCCTACAATTAGGCTTTGGGTTATAAGACATTTTCGATTTTCTTTTCGATATTGACAAATCTACATTTCAATCATATACCGACTACTGTTGCAAATTTGTATAATTTCCAAACAGAAGCCGCAATAATTCTCGATATATTTCAACTAGAATATCGCTTAAAAATTAATTATATATGGAAAGAGAGCTAAAATCATCAATTTGCGAAAAATGTAATTTTCTTTATTACTAAATATATATCATCCGTTATTCAGTTTTATAGTATACACTAAAACAAATAGAAATTAGAACGATGATCTACAAATATTAGGGGGCTAAGCCTAGATATTAAAATTTAAAAATTTAATTTCAAATTTAAATTGTTTTTAAAACTAAATTAAATTAAATAAATTAACTTCAAATTAAATTAATTAAATGAAAAAAAATTCAAATTCAAAGTTTGAAATAGAATATACTGTTGGAACTCGATTTGGAAAAAAATAGGGCTGTGTTTTTTCCTTTTGGAAGGTGCAATATTTCAGTTGCAATTTATGGCGAGGGGGAAGGGTTCCGGCATGAAGGCGACATTGCCACCTCAGGTAGTGCACCTGTCTTTTCAAAAGTGTCTGAATTTCTGGGACACGATGGCGAAGAAATGAGATTTGTCATAAATCCGAACCTATTCATTCCCATTTATTACTTTTTACGGTAAGCTCGGTAAATAATAAAATTCTTCTCCAATTTTCAAGTAGGGTGGGTCAAAAATAAATACTTTTGGAATTTGATATCGCTACAATGCGTAAAATTAGCGTATTGGGGTTCTAAAAAAGTATAATTAATTTGAAATCAATCCACTTGCAACTTGGTTAACCGTGCTCGAAAAAAGGTTGAAAAATGTTCTTGTTTGCGGAGTTTTTGACTTTTCTTGAGGTTTAATTTTCTTCACATACCTGAATGTCAGAAAAATCTTCTACATTTTTTGGGGATACAAATCAATCATTTTTTTTTTAAATAATTCCCATTTACTTTTTAAAATGTTGAGTTTGATATTTAATGAAGTAATCCTTATAACCTGTGGATTAAACATTTTTCTGAGCACGTATGAGCTTTTTAATTGTAAATTTAAAATACCCACTAGTCGAAATTATAATTACAGTAATTTTTAATTTTTTTTTTATTCAAATACATACAAAAAATTCTAAAATCACAGATGAAAAAATGTAGCATGTCAAATAGCAAATTCCAAAATTTTAAAAGTGTCTGTAAATTTCATTTCGACTCCTAGGTCTTGTGGATTTCTTTCTAGTGCATTTCTATATTTAAAAAGTCCACACATACTCGAAAAAATCTTTAAACCACATTTTATAAAGATAATTTCACTAATTCCAGTATTTTTTCCTTAGAATACATATCTGAAGGCGAAAATGATCTATCTTCTCGCGTTTTTCACAAAAATAGGTTTAAAAAGCGAAAATGACCTGATGTTTATGCAACATGGTTTTTTCGTTTTTTATGTGATATTGAACATTAAATCTTGAACATCTCCTAAAATATTGCTACTACGAAAGAAATAATGTCAGTTTCCGAATCAGTGCCAAAAAATACATAAAATAAATGCCACAAAACCCAAATAAATAAGAATTTTGTATGTTTTTCTGACGTAGTTTGATATAATTTGAATGATATATAATAGAATTATTTTTAAAAATCTGCACGCGGCGCTCAGTCTTTGTTCTTCTGTCGCGTTTGTGCATAAACCGTTTACAATTACAGATCGAACCTTTAAGATCTGTAATTTGGTGATTGCGCCCAGGACTTCTGTTTTGCGTGAAAGTGTTTGCCGTTAAGAATTTCACTGTATCTAGCTTGTGTCGTTTTTTCATAAATTCAAATTTGTGATTTTTAATGCAATTTGTTGCCATTAAAATGCAAATTACGAGCCTTATCAAAAAATGATTAGAGAAAATTTTTAGATTTTGTTTAGGCAAAAAATTTAGCATTAAGCATTTTATTCGATCTTGCCTCGATATTCAAAAAATTAAGATGTTTATTTTCAATGTTATTTTTCACAATCAAAATAAAAACAAACGGTCTTTTATTGTTTAAGCAATATGTTCTTGTTCAAACGAGGTATTATGTTATAATCGCGAATTATTGGCATTTCTGAATGCTTTGGCCTAATTAATAATTATGAACATCTACCTATAAACAAACTTGCTATACTTATTTATTCTTATTTATAAATGTACAGAAATGGGTTTTCACATTTTATTAGTTATGTCATATCATCAAGCAAATGCTATTAATTTGCGATATTAAAAGATAATCATTCTTCGAACCAGTAAAAATTGTTTGAAAAATTGGCTGTAGGTTAAACAATCCAAGAAGTGAGCGAAAGTTATGAAACTTATTAAAAATAAATTAAAAATTTCAATCATGTTCCGATTACCTTACAAAAATGATTTTTAAAAATATTCACTTTAAAAAAATGTTCACGCAATTCATGAATTGTATATTTTTCCTCGTTTTTTTCAAAGGTTTCCACTTTTTTCTACACCAGCGGTTATTTTATTACTTTCGAAAACTTTTTCAAAGAAACGAGAAACCTTCAAAAAACCTCAAAAATTATATATAATTATTATATATATACATATATATAATGCAATGTATTCGTGCCACATTAGGTTATCCAATAAAACAAAACAGTAAATCTATTACAAATTGTATAGAACCCTTCAATAGTAAGAGAAAATCCTTGTACAACACATTGAGAATTTAATCTGGGGAATAAGTAAAAAAAATATCAGTTTGTTTATCATTGTCAATGTTGCTGAGTAGTAAACCGTTTGCAAATCTAATATGATGTTAGTACTAAGTTAATTATCACTCAGTACGATTAGCGAACGATTAGTGCAACGTTTTGCAAATTTAATATTCGTTAGATTTTGACTGGGAAGTGATAAACAAAATAATAATTCGTTTATAAATAATAACGTCTCCAAGTTGGAAACCATTTACAAATGTAATATGACGTTGGTAATAAGTTGTTCATCACTTGATACGATTTGTAAAATGTTTGTTATTTTTCGCTAGTTTATAAAAGTAACTGAGTTGCTTAATTGCAACTTTATTATTATTTCCGGCTAGTGATTGACGTCGAAACGAGAAATTCAACTGTTTCGCTCGATGTCGTTCGTTATCAGCCCCTTTTTTCGAACGATCATCTCGTGTACTCATTTGTTAAATTTCGGATCGTATGGTATAATTTTTGAAAGACATCGAACGATGTCCTTGAAAATGATCGAGAACCGTCATACTTGTGACAGCCTTTCAGCAACAGAGCTCTGCTGCCAAAGATTATTAGCACTTAACATTTAATTTAACGTTACATCTGTTTATCTTAAATGTTTAATTTAACGCTTAAACACAATCTGGAGAAGGATGGCAGAAGATAGAAGCTATGCAGCGAAAAGAAACTCTACGGGGTAGATACTTAACTTTAAATAATAAAAAATAATAAAAATTAATACAAATACTAATAATAATGAAACCTTAGTAAAATCTCAAATAAGAAACTTATATAAAAAATAAAAATCATCATTCAAAATTCATTTAAGATATATTTTTGAATATATTACATAATTTAATCTTCTGAGTAATGAACTGATGATTGATCAAAATTCATCTGAATCGAAAGCAGTTACAAATAGAAGGAGAAAGGAAGTTTTAGGAAGTATTTTTGAATGTGGATACACGGATAAAAAGAAGTTCGCGAAATGTAAGGCTTGCTCTGCACAAAAGTTGGAAATTATATTGAAAATAACGGATGGAATACAACTGGAACTACCTGATACTTAAAAAAATGCCATGCTGAGGAATACAAGAGAGCCTTTCCTGATAGTGCAGACCAGCAGCCAAAAGAAGTATTATTGATAAGTATTTAAACATAATTTAATTCAAATTTTACATTCAATCATTTTTAGCATGAAACTCAATAAATTTAAAATGAATTTGGAATAATTTTTCAATTTCAATAAATTTTAAACAAATTCATATTTTTCAAAGAAATGAGAAGCCGAAAAATTAATTTTTACACTTTTTGAAGCCTGTTTTAATGGAAATATGATTTTTGTAAGAATCTTACAAAACTTTACTTTCAATAAAATGAATCTTTTTTTGACAAAAAAAGTAGTAAACAACTTTCTACATTAGTTTTATTTTCACACAGTAAAACGAAGATTGATATTATCAATATGAAAAAAAGGATATTTAGTCTCTTAAGATAAAAAATTATACTTTTTTTCAATTTAAAAACAAAATGAAATCACATTTAGACCGTTTTTATTTCAAATCCGGAGGGATGTGAAGCGTGCATGCTGAAATCGCGAAATCATTTCGGGACATAACATTTTGTTGTGCCACTTGAAAAATGATAAAAAAAAAGTTTCTGGGAACTTTTCTTTATTTTGCATCTTTTTCAAAATGTTCGCTAACGTATTGATGAAATCAGCTATAATTGTAATTTTCTTAATTAAATTACATTAAAACAATTGAAACAATTTAACTGTTTACGTTGATATAATTTTATTTTATTCATTTCAATTTAATGGACTACAATTGTTTTTTTTTTTGTTTTTTTAATTAAATTTAATTGAAACAATTAAAACATTATATTTTGTAATATTTTGTAAAAAAAATCTAATGTGTAAATCTATAAGTTGAAACAATTTTGTTTACGAAGTATTAGAAAATTGCATTGTTGCGAGAAAAAGACAGTTATAACCGAATTTATTGAATTTTTAGCGAAAATTTCAAGAAAAAGACGCAAGAGAATAAAAGTGTTTGCAAACCTTTTTTTACAAATTTTCAAGTGGAAGAACTTCACTCTTTTGACTTTTTTAAAAATATCGTTTCGTTATTAGAAAAATATGAATTTTCATTTTCCATTGAAATAAACTCAATTTTCTCTTCTCTAATATGTAGGCACAAGATAAATGATTTTTTGATAAATGTACCCTATTAATACCAACGTAGAAAAAAAATCAAGAAAAAACATAAAGATGGCCTCGTTGAGAAAATGAAGGTTAAAGAGTTTCAGAAAAACGTCAACGATTTTTCTTTGTTTGTAAAATACATTACCACCTTGAAAATTTTTAATACTCATAGCTTAGTCAAACAATTTTTTTTTAAACGGCAAAATATGAGTCAACTAAAATCCCTTAAAAGCAAAATAGAAAAACAACATATTTTGTCTTAAAACGATTTGGTGACTTCACTTTGCACAGCCTATCTAGTGTACCTGTAAAGTGTAATTTCTCTGCTCGAGTTCTGATATAATAATTTATTATGTAATCTATTTACACCTTTGATCTTTCATAAGAAATTTTATCAAAACATCTTTAATTGTATAATGGTGGAATAGGTAGCGAGAAAATATCTGCCGAAATGTTTCTTTGATGATGAAATAACCCAAGAATTTTCCGCCTATTTGAACAAAAATGCGAATTTTCCACAAACAATGCCATGAGATCAATGATTTCACCAACTTTCAAGGATATGCAAGAATCCGTAATCAAAACGCTATGAAAAATGTATCAAAGATATCTTCCACTGTAGATAGTTAGACCTCTGTATAAAAATATGTTCGAAATAAACTTTTTTTCATAAAAATTTATATTCTAAAAAATAAGAAACTTCAAATACTTTTTAGATTTTATTAATTGAAAGAAAAATTTGATAAAGTTTCGTTAGTCCATTAGTCTGATATATTTTATGAAACAAAATTGTAAATTTTTTTAAATATTGCTCAGGTATGAAAGTAAAAGTTAGCTTTAACCTTGAAAAAAAGGCTTTTGTCCGTCCATCAACTCATTTTCTACCTATATTCATTGGAATATAGCAATATTTAAAATTTTGGAAACGAGCTTCTCGGTTTTTCGGTCAGATCGATCGATTTGACAAGAAGTTCGTTTTAATAAGGCGATATGAGATGACAGCTCGATTGTCCCCTTACAAAAAAATATGACAGGAAAAAAATGACAGGTGTGTCATTTTTTCCCTGTCATTTTTTTTCTGTCATTTTTTCGCGACCACAAGAAAATGACAGGGAAACAACAGGCAAAATGACAGGAAAACGACAGCCGAAAATGACTGGCCCTGATTGGCCATAATTTATTATAATATCGTTCAAATATAAGCTTTACAGGAAAGTTCAAATATTTGAACTTTCCTGTAAAGCTTAAAAAATCATTAGCAAAATAAAACTAGTATGGAAATTTTCATGATGAAACACCTCTTTGTAGCCTGTTGCTAATTCCGGATTATCTTTCCAACACATCAATTGTGGAATGTGTTCGATTTGCCATTTTAAAGACTTCTTATCCTTACAAAGTGCTAAACTTAAGTACCACGGGCAAAAATTTCAGACTATTTTCAACTTTCTTCATTCCCTTAACAAATTGACTGGGTTGACTGCGTGCTCCAATTCCATGATCCAACAAAGAATGGTTCCGCCACGCGCAACCTACGGACCCTTTGATTGGTTCACTTTTTTTTAGATGCGCGTGGCGAGACCATTCTTTGTTGGATCATGGAATTAGGAGCACGCATTGAACTTCTTGGGGGATGAAGAAAGTTGAAAATAATCTGAAATTGTTGCCCGTGGTATTGAAGTTTAGTCCTTTGTAAGGAGAAGAAGGCATCAAAATGGCAAATCGAACACATTCCACAATTTATGTGTTTGAAGATAATTCGGAATTAGCAACAGGCTACAGAAAGGTGTTTCATCATGAAAATTCCCATAATAATTTTCTCTTGCTAATGATTCTTTAAGCTTTACAGGAAAGTTCAAATAAGTCTGCAAGTATTCGAGAATTTATAATGTTACACAATATTATTATAAATTATGGCCAATTAGGGCCAGTCATTTTCGGCTGTCGTTTTCCTGTCATTTTGCCTGTCGTTTCCCTGTCATTCTCTTGTGGTCGCGAAAAAATGACAGGGAAAAAATGACACACCTGTTATTTTTTCCCTGTCATATCTTTTCGTAAGGGTCAAGGCGATAAACAAAAATATTCTTGGTCGTTTCTCGAATCGTGTCGCTCGAATGAATCACTATTGCCGGCCAAGCAACGTTTTGCGAATTTCATAATTTTCAGATCACAACATTTCTAACAATTGCTACCCAAAAACGCAAGCTTTTCAATTTCCGCTGAAATTTAAGGACTCGAATTGCAAAAAATGTAACAACCTGAAAAACGATAATTTGCGAAGTGTATTTAGTTTTGGAAATCATACAATAGTCTCTTCTCAATGGATAAAAGCAGAAACAACATTTTGCAAAATCTTCGGTATTTTCGCTCCGCAGTGAATAACAAAATATTAATTTGTTTATAATTAATAAGGTTGCCGCATCCTGAACGTTTTGCAAATTTGATACATGATAGAGACTTAGTGTATTTATAATAATTTAATAATAATAATAATAATATAATAATTTATTTATAATTACTCAGGTTTGCAAAATGTTTTGAATTTTCGTGGAACAATGAGGGGCAAATTTTGAAATTTAATTCTTCTAAACAAATTGCCGACCCAATCACGTTATGCAAAATTTGATTTTATGTTCAACATATGAAAAAAAATAGAATTTTTTTGAAGACCTCCGGAATTTCTGTTAATTGATTAGCTATTTCCACTAGTCTACTTTGCACGACATTGAAGAGTGCCACAGATATGGTCTTGAAACTTATGTAAAATCTCACATTTTTCTTACTTTTAAGTTTTTGAAATTACATTTCGAAATGAAAATAAAACAATTAAATATATTTATGTGGCGAATGAGTTGATGAAAAGTGATTCAATCAAAATAATACATTAAATTTCGATAAAGATTTGCTTGAACACGAGGTGGATTGGATTGATTCTAATTTTTGACTATTTACCATAAGTGACATATCGTTGAAATCGCCAAAAAACATAGATTTCTAATATAATATTATTAAATTAATAATTGTAAAATTAAAAAAAAAATCATGTTTCGTATTTCACTCTTCATTAGTACAAAGAAACCCCGCAGGTAAGGGTCGGCGAAAGAGAGCTCAGAAGAGCAACCGGTGTAGACTAGGTGATGAGATGGGTGTACCTGAGCTATTGAAACTGGACATAATAAATAGTGCGACTACACTAATATAATTGCCGAGTTCTCGAACAATAAAATTAATTTTTTGTCAGTTTGGGTTCCTGTTTGGAAATTTTTCGATCTAATTTATTACTCTGAAATTCAAAGCTTTTCAACTTTGAAGACCCATGAAATCAACTTGAATAACAAAATTATTCTAAAAATTCATAGTCTTCTTATATTACCAGGTTATTATAAACGTATTTTTTATTTGTTCATTCAACTTTATTGACATTCCAGATGTTCGAAAATTGTCCAGTTATTCTGATTTTAAAGGCCTCGATTCATAATTTGTTCTATTTTAAATACATTCTCAAATTGATTATGGAAAAAAATATTTCAAAAAACAAAGCCGCAACAAAAACCTCTACCGTGCAAAAAGTTTATCAGTTTCAAAGGTATGAATTTGTAAAATAAAATTTGGTGAAGTAATTTCAAGAAAAAATAATTATGATAAAATATATTTTGAAAAAAATGTAATTTCAGGTCTTTATTTATGAGCGTACATTTTAACTTCGAATAATTTTTAAATGCAGTAATACTTGAACGACCGCTTATGTTTACTCCGAATTAAAAATTGTTTAATCCAAAATGAAAAAGCCTGCATGTTTCAAATACATATCTACAGGCACACAGCAAATGTACGCTAAGCAACAAATGACCTCATTGTTCAACCAATGCTTAGAAAAAAAACGTCGCATCGAGATATTTTCGAAAGAAATGCAATAGTATTGTCAATTTTTCAATCCGACAATTACTTTGTTTATAAAAATTGCAGAATTATAAAAAATAATGTAATTGCTTGAAAATTGTTTAAACAAAAAACAAAAAAACGGCATCTAGGTATTTCGGAGACGAATCCAGAGGTGTTTTTCATTTTCCGAAACGCCTCTTTGTCACGTACAATAAAAATAACACTTTTGTTTCCTACATATAACTCCGGTAAAAGCTGCTTAAACTTCTATTCACTGTATTTGAATGAACAAAGCATGGAATAATATTTGATGTTACGTTAATTCATGAGCGAAGGAAATTTTATGTAGCTATATGAATTGGTTCGTAACACTCTTAGTTTTTTAAAAATAATTGTTAATGTATTAATATTTTTAATGCAAATTCTAAAGTAAAAATTATCCCCATAGTTTTTTACCAAATGGAGCAAGTTCAGATGAAAAAAATGAAATATTAATCCTTATCGATACATTAAGTGCCAAAATTATCGTCAACAAAATTGAGTAGTTGAATTTTAAGCCAAAGAGTTGAATTTTCATGCTAAAAAGACGAACTCTCAACTAACAAGATTAGTTTTAGCCAAAAAGAATAAATTTTCAACCATGTAAAATTACTTTTCTTTCACAGAAGATGAATTTTGAAACTTGAAATAAAAAAAAAATCAATTTACTACAAATAGTTGAAATTTTAATTTCATGAAATTAATTTTCAACAAAAAAGAAGAATTATCAACCAGTTGCATCCAATGAAAATGACGGATTTTTGACAAAATAGTAGAATCCTCAAACAAAATGATGAATTTACAACAAACAAGGTTAATGTTAAAGCCAAGAGAACGAATTTTCAAGAAAATACATGAATTTTCTACCAAATAGTTAAATCACAATTAGGACTACATTTTAATATAATGGCTACATTTACAACCAAAAGTGGTATAATTATATTTTCAGATAAAAAATTAAGTTGAAAAAAAATAATTTTCAACAAAATATTTACATTTGCGAAAAAATAGTTTAATTTTCAGCAAAAAAAAAATGATTTCTCAACATAAAAGTTAATTGACGACCAAGTAGCAGAATTTTTAACTTATAAAGAGATACATTTTCAACCAAAAGTGGAATAATTAATTTTGCAGATAAAAGAATAATTTAAAAAAAAAATAATTTCCAACCAAATAGGTACGTTTTAAAATAAATAGTTTAATGAACAACCACAAATATGAAATTTTAAGAAAAAGTTAATTTACGACCAAATAGTTGAATTTTTAACTTATAAGCGATACATTTTCAATCAAAAGTGGAGTGAAACTTTTGAGATAAAAAAATTATTTTTCCACAAAAACGAAAGAATTTCTAAAAAAAAAAAGATATTTTGAAAAAAGTAATTCAATTTGGAACGAAAAATATTAATTCTCAACGAAAAAGTTAATTTACGACCAAATGATTGAATTTTTAACTAAAAAAGATAAATTCTCAACCAAAAATAGAATCATTAAATCTTCAGTTAAAGAAACAACTTTTCAAGGGAAAAAAGAAAATTATCAACCAGTTAACTCCAATGGCAAATTACAAATCCTGGACAAAATAGTTGCATCCTCAAACAAAATGATGATTTTTTGACAAGCAAGAATGATGTTAGATACAGGGATCCGACCGAAACGAAACAAAATACTTTCGTGATTTTCGTTCTGTTTCCATACTGCCAAAACGTAACTATATTCACTCGGCTTAGGTTACGTTATTCAAAATACCGAAATTGTAACGAAATTTTTTAATGACGCGTATTTTGAAAAAAACAGTTTATTCGAATCCTTGTGCACCTGATGTAAATATTAAAAGGCAGACAGGTAAAATATCAAGTTATTACAATTTCGTTTTTAAGTTTGTTCCAATCTGTCAAAGCGTAACGAAAAGTAAACAAAAGATTCGGTACTTTTTGGATAACGTAACGAAGCGATAGTTTTTGGACGGATCCCTGGTTAGATATAACAAAAAGACGCATTCTTGAAAAGAATTAATTGCGGACCAAAAAGTTGAATTATAAACTTGTGAGGGATACATTTTGAACCAAACGTGGAATAACTAACTTTTCAGTTAAAAAAAATTATTTAAAAAAAAAAGAATTTCCAACCAAATAGTTACATTTTCAAATGAGTAGTTTAAGTATAAACTAATATTATTGATTTGTAACAAAACAGTACATTTATGACCAAATATTTGAATTTTCCACTTACAATAAACGGAATTCCAACAAAATAGTCACATTTTCAAATTAACAGTTCAATTATCAATCAAAAACATGAATTTTCAACAAACCATACATTCTCAAGTTGTTAGTCCACTTTTCTACAAAATTTTCGAGCCAAAAAGACAAATTTTTTACATAACAGTTCATTTACGACAAACTAGGTGAATTTTAAATTAAAACCATGTATGTTCAACCAAAAAATTCATTATTTACAATATAGTTCAACTCTAAACCAAGTAGTTGATTTTTCTGCAAAAAATGTATTCTTAATGAAATATGCTGTTGAAATATGTAGGATAGGTAGTATTCCAACAAAAAGAGATTTTAATTTGAAGACAAAAACAGTCGAATTAAATTAGAAAGCGACACATTTTGAACAGAACAGATGAATCCTCAACAAAAACGGAATAATTTTCAACCAAGCAGTAACATTTTCAGTCAAAAAAATTAATTTTCAACAAGAAAAAAAGAACTCAAAATTCCAAGTGAAACAGATTAGTAAAAAAAAAACAGTTGAAAAAATTTACTTTCACACTTGTATGAAGCGAACCCAAAAAATCTCTAGAATTTTAAAATTTTGAAATAATAGAGCGAAATTTCTATTCTGATACCCTAAAAACGTATAAATACTAATTTTCATAAAATTTCAACAATTTAAAAAAAATGTATTTGTGATATTATATCCTCCATTTTGAATTTTTGAAGTCTGATACCAAATTCGGACTCAGCGACCTAAAAAACTTAAAAACACTCATTTGCATAAAAATTCAACAATTTTCAAATTTTGGTATCGGCCATTTTCAATTTTGGAATTCTGATACCAAATTTGAATTCTGCGGCCTCAAAAACATAAAGATACTTATTTTTATAAAAATTGAACCATTTTCAAGCCTCTATATTCACGATTGAATCTTACTATTTGATAGTTTTCAAATTCCGGCGAAAGGCACCTACCGATTCACTAAGAGTAAATGCAGTGTTGCCAAATCACGGAGGTGGGAAGGTGTGCCTCTTACCTGTGATTGGATTTATATATGCTGGAGGTGAGAACGCACAGTTTGTATCTGCGACACACAGTTTGTATGCGACACTAGCGCCGGTGATATATACCCGAACTAGGTAGGCGATACTGCTGATAAACGATGAACGTTGTCGCCTCCGAACATTTTTTCGCCAAATGCTATAAAAGTCCATCTAAAATGGATTTACATGGAAAAATAGGCGAAACGTTGTCACCTCCGTTTTCGGAGGCGACAACGTTATATATGACCGTGTGGGGTTGCTGGTCCCCCATCGGGCGCCTCCCCAGGTTCCGGATAGGGGAACGCCTCCCAGATATGGGTGGTACCGGGGAAATCAAATACCCGGAGTGGACAAAAACCAGCTAGGGGAAGGAACCCCGAACAAGAAACCAGTTATGAGCGGGTACGACAAAAACACAATACCCCAAGGGAGTAGAAATCTCCCCGCCGGTTCCGATCGGGTGCAAGCCCCGGTGGCCGGTGCCGGTTCCATGGATTTTGGGGGGAACCAATCGTACTTTGACAGGACCCAGATAGCAAGCGTGCGACGCACGTTACTCGCACTGCATGCGAGGCACGCCATACGTGCCGAAACGCAGCGTTACCGCTCGCACTTCGTGCAGGCACATATGTGCGAGGCATATGAGTCGCATATCGTGATAGGTGAATTATTGAACAAAAATAATATGAATCATTAATACTGTAAAACTACTACGAATTTCAAACATTTTCCTAATATTCAAAAGATGTTAAATATAAATTTTAATTTTAGAAACATATTTGTATTTTTATTGAACCGACAATTTATGAATCACTAAAAAGAAACAAATTTTTGCAAGTTCGATATTAGACAACTATGTGTTTGTTATTTTCATTATTTAAACAGATTATTTTCAATTTATTTTACCCTGCTCATTCTATATTCACGGATCAGGGTTTAAATAAAAGCAGTTCCAAGTTACCGCCTGATCACGTGGCAAGAAAAATCCATATAACATGGTGTTCCTTTCGGTTGCGATGGTTAGGCTAGGTCGTTTATCGATTCGTTATTGAATGTTGACAATTCGCAGTCTTCTTGTTCGTGGGCACTTAGATATATTTCATAATTTATATGTACGTACAATTTATTTCGGAGTGCAAACGGTTTTCGTGTTCAGTTTATTTTA
>CAKNXH010062733.1:370060-390248 GCA_932178445.1 Andricus quercusramuli
ATACACGCAATTTACGTTCATTCTTCCTTCGTACTCCATTTACCTCCTCCACGTGCACTTTTTGCCCAATTTCACCCATCAACATTTCCACTTCTCCTCTTCCTGATTCACTATCCACTTTCATTCCTCTAATCACTATATTTCCACTCCGTTTCGTCTTCTCTTCTACGTCGATTTTCCTTTCCGACTCTCGCAATCTTGATTTCATTCTCACATTTTCTAGAATAAAGTTCTCATTCACTTCTTTTAATCTCTCTCCTTCTCTTGCCCCTTAATCCCCTTTCTTTATATCCTCAGACTTACATTCTAGCTTTCTCACTCTTTCTTCATAATTCTACAGATCAGATTTTCTCTCTTTCTAATTCATCCTTTGCTTTTTGTCGTTATCCTCTAACTGCTTCCAAACCTTATCTTTTTCTTGCCGCTAGACCAGATCCCATTCTTCCCACTTCTCTCCAACTTTCCTCGTTTCCTCCCAAACTCCTTCCCTCGCTTGTGCCGGACTCCACTGGGCTCCTCATTACAAACATGCTAGTAAACCTTACCGATCTGCTGTACCCTATCTTCACTCACCTACCTTAGCACCTGTCGCCTCAATCACACCTCCACGCCTGTCGCCAAAAACAAAAAAGATAGCACAGAACAAACAGGTGTACTGTACTATTCGGTACCATAAACGGAAGCCGAAGTTATAAAAGGCATTTATTCTGAAAAGTTCGTAAAGTTAAATAATTATGTAGCGTTTGCGTAAATACTTCTCATTTACGTAAAAGCAGTGTCCATGATTCTGTTACCACTTTTATGTCACTTCAAATACATTTTAGCTGTTGCGCCCAACAATACCCGCGAAATGTCATACGGACGGCAGCGAAGTGGTTCTCGCACTCTGTCGCCGATACTTTCACCTGTACTGAAATTCAATATTCCATCCCCTATTGCAATCATCCATCTTGACATAGTTAACAACATCTAAATTATGGTAAGTAAATGTAAATTTTCTATGTGTGCAATTTTACTGATGATAATAGTGACATTGAAGAACCGACACACATAGGCACTGATCCACTTAAGACAATGGCTGCTAAAGGTTAGTGCAAGCTTTCAGATTTCTTTTTTTCTTTTCTTGATAATAGAAAAGTTTGTTTTTACTCTTCAACCATCTAAAATACTTCTTTTGAAACAATTAAAAATAATTTATATATAAAAAATGAATAACTTTTAATTCCTTGCAATTAGATTTAACCCGCTTCATAATTTGGAATGCAATTTCTAGATGAGGGTATGGAAAAATTCTAGTTTTGAGAAGAGTCAAGTCGAATTGTTGAGTAATTCATTGAGCGTCGAAAAAGCGTTGTTGGGGCCTTGCCGGGAAAACGCGATTCATGACCAAGGTGATGCAAGTTTGAATTTTTAATTTACAAAATAATTCTTTCTGAAATAATGTTTAACTTGAAAGGCCTTGCTATAATTGGGATCTGAAATCTTGAGAGCGCTATAGTCGAAAAACTAAAGAGGGCTGAGTAATGTATTCACTTCAAAGTTGTCCTATTAATTATGTATTAATTATATATTTAAGGTTTTACGAACTTATTATCAAAACCTTAAAGAAGAAACATGCAAACACCGTTATTATATACTTAATTCAAAATTCATAAAAAGTTTAGCGACGGATATTATTATTAAATAATATGAAGAAAAAACAAGAAACTTAGTTTTTGATATATTATACGAGCTGATATTATCCTCAAAAAACTTACTATGAAATTCATAAATGTCACAGAAATTGTCCGATATCAAGTAAAGTATACCACAATCAGATTCCCAGGAAACAACTTGAGGTCTCCACAATGCTTTTTTGAATCAAATTGCTTTGAAAAGCAAACAAAAAACTATGTTTTACTCGATTTGTTATAGACATTAAGCTTTTGTAATACCAACAAGCGCCGCTTGGTGCTCATATCGCGGGTGTGGACGTATGATCTTGGCTCGCACCTCTCTCGTTTCCGTACCTTTGTATCGTACACATAAAAAAAAAAAAAAATTGATTAGCATTTCGAACTCGAAAGTTCATTGCCTCACTACCCGATTCGAGTAGTGTTTCTAGGTGGATAAGTACTACCAGTGTGGGTCCACCACACCCACGTACACATAGGAGCTCCTAAATAAAGGATTCGTTACAACTTCAAGTGCTTATGTTCAATTAATTTTTCCTTCGACCACCTTCAAATTATGAAGAAATCCGAAAGGTTATTGGCCCAACTCGTTTTCCAAGGAAGGATTAAGGCAAGTATAACACTGTTGTGAATTCTGAGATTCTTATCCATCTTGTTAGATTCTGATTCGCAGAGATTTTTCTCTTGGGAGCGTTCAACGAGTTCGGGGACTCTCCATTTGAGAGGGAGAACTGGAAACCGTGGTAAATTTTGGTTCGTTCTCAGCGTTACGTGGGAAATTTCTCGATACGAAGGCGTATATTTGTTTTCGGCCGAATCATTCCCTTCATTAATCCGTTATCAATTAATTATTTAATCCATCGGTTTCCTCAAATCCCATTTCTACTCTCTTTTCTGCCATCGATTCATTCCACACACCTGAAACGTCAAACTGGGTTAGATTACGGAAGATTATTGTTAGCGGCTGCATGATTTTTACTTAATTGGGGATTTGTGCCCCTGGAATGACTCTCATTAAATTATGTATTTGCAATGTATGAAAAACATTTACTGTGAATAGAAATGAGATTCTTAATAGACAAAATTTCAGAATCCGACATATTGGTAAATTAATAAAACCACAAGCCCTAAATCTGTTATACTTAATGTGCCGATAAGAGAGACTCAGGGTGGCAAATAGGTTCAGTGAAATTTTCCAACAAAAAAACTGTCAGAGTAGGAAATTTCATGTGCAACCACAATTTTGAATCTAATTGAACTAAAATTATTTTAGGATCTAATTGAACAAAATGTTTCTTGAATATGAATAAATCAAAAACTGTCAATATCTTGTTTGATCAAAATTTGCGAATACAAAAAACGACAGTATTAGGCGTTCTAGTTTATCTTCAGATTCTGTGCAATGGTTCAACTCGGGGCCTTTCTCTTATGAAAAGTCTGATTGAACATTTTTTCTTCATGAAACTATATTTTAAATCTTTGTAAACGAATGTTGAAAGTGTAACAAAATACAAGATTTAAATGAATTTTTTTTAGAATCTTAGAATCAAACGGACAAACCGGGTCATTTTGAGCTCACATTATCTTTTAACTTTTGAAGGGTATGTGGTTATAAATGCAGCGCTGCAAATAATCTTGGTTGTTTTGTGTGTCAAGTTCAGAAAAAGGAATTGTAGGGCATCTTGAAGTAACGGTAGTTTCAGGAGGTATTTTCAGGGTCCCACATATATGCATGGCCAACCGGGGTGTGGTCCATCCACCAGGTTAATCACCGCTTGCGATGGGTCAACGACCGATGTGAGGGTGTGGTTCGGCTTCGGGATGCTCAATGAAATCACCAGATCCTTAATATTGTCAGTAATAGTAGTGCTGGGGATGTTGATGATCTTAGGAATAAAGTAAAATTAGAGTCTGATTCTAGAATAACTTCTGGGGTCCTTTATGTTTGGAAATAAAGGATACATTTTTTTATGCACGAGTCTAATTGTATTCCGTGAAAACCTGAAACAGATGTCAAATAAGGGCACTCAGTCAACCGGATCAGATTCCGAAAAGACTCCGGCAGTCCAGGAGACGATGGATGGTGTTCAAAAAGGAGTACTGTAGGCGATTCATGATTCAGAAAATATCGTTCCTAGAAGTCAAGATTCTGAACAAATAGATTCAAAAACAAAAAGGTTTCGTGAGGGATATAATAATCAATCACATTGACACAAAGTACCAGAAGAGAATCTTGGGACTCACATCTCAGTTCGAACTAAGCTTAATCAAATGAAGCAAGGTAAGAATGAGTTGACTGGAGACTTGATTGAAAGACTTTAGTCGCTGTTAAGAGACTACGAGGCCAGTGAGGGGGCGGTTCCCCTGTCAGAACAAACAAAAAAAGAGGTTTTTTATCAAGCCGTCTCCCCTAGAGCCCCTGAACTGAGAAGAGCTGATCTCATGAGGAGGCAGACTTCGTTGAATGATATGAATATAGATGAGCTAAAATCTTTTCTCACGCAGCTTGAAGCGGAAAAGAGAGCTGTTACAAAGGACTCTCCGAAGGTTAGAGAAACAGAAGAGTCGGCGGAAAGTAGCGGAGTTGTGGCCGCGAATAGAGTCTTACAGAAATCATCAAAACATCCTGATTCAACGTGCCACAGATGCAATCGAAAGGGGCACTGGGCAAACGAACGATTATGCAACCTGGAACCTGGATTAAAATGGTGTTACAAGTGCCAATAATATGTGTGCCATGAAGCAAAGGAGTGTAAAAACTCTCAAGGTGAGTCTAAAATAAATAAAGATAAATCAAAGGGATAACAAGGAAGAGGGGGAATGCATGGGGTTATAAGAGGCAAAATTACCAAAGGAGTATTTCGAGGCAAAAAGAAGTTTCAACCAGGAGCGAAACTTGCGTGCAAGAATGAATATGAAACAGGTAAAATTGAGTCTAACATTGATTTGATATTTATTGCTGACTCTGGGGCAACTGGTGATATTGTAAATACCAAAATGATTCTTTCTGATTTCAAACCATGTCATAATAAGCCTATTCGAAGTGCGAACAAAAATGAATCTGCCAACATCAGAATTAATAGTGTAGGTAACTTATTGTTTGAATTGAATCTTCCGGATAAGAGGCCTATTCGGCTGAATAATGTTATTGCGGCTGAATATATTTATGAGAATTGATTTACGCTGAGGCGGTTGGCAGATGCGGGGTTGGGACTTGATATGGACAATGAATAATTGAAAATATATGATAAAATTACCAAAGAATCTATTATTCAAGGAATCTATGTAAAACCAAATTGAATTTTAGAGTTTGAGGTTAAGGAAACTAACAAGGACAATCAGGTAACTGTAGAATCTTATGAATTCAAGACGTTCCTTCTTTCTGATCAGCAGATCGTGGATCAATCACAGACCAACATTGTCATGAAAAATCCGGAGGGAGGCGTTGTGTCAGATGATGTTGGGTGTGGGCTTTGGAGGGAGGAAGAGAAGGAGCTTAGAACAAAATCTAATGCAAAAATTGCTCAAGTTGAGAATCGAGAATCTCAAGTTGATCCTAAATCAGTTTCTGAAATTCTTGAATTCCCCTTAACGAAAGAGAATTCTGATTTCCTTTTAATCAATGAATCTGATGATTTAACACTCAAGCATCCTATTGAATTAGATTCCATAAAATCATTAGATGAAATAGAAGAACTGAACAAGTTCGATCCATTTGAGAAAAAAGTCGAGTCATTTAAAAAATGTGATAAAGGGATGTTGTGGCACCTGAGACTGGGCCATGCCTCTCTGAGTTACCCAAAATGATTGCAACAAACTGAGAGTCAATTAAAAAACGTTAAGTTCAATGAATCTATTCTGGAATGCGAAATTTGTATAATATCCAAGATGGACAAATTGCCTTCCAAAAATCAGAAAGAAGGTAGTGAGACCACTGCAAATGATTCACTGTGATACGATGGGCCCTATAAAACCTACCTCGTATCCAGGCGCGAAGAGATTCATTACAATTTTTGTGGACGATTCCTCGAGAATGGCACCCGCTTATTGTCAGAAATCTAAAGATGAATCTGGAAATTCTTTAGCGCAATATCTTGTTCCAACTCGAAACTTTTTAGGGCACGAAGAAAAAGTGTGCCACATAAGATTTGACAAGGGTAATGAATTCGTAGGCGGTGAATTCATGAGAGTCATGGATTCAGGGCTACTTGATACGATGCGGAAGCTTAGTGTAGATGCAGCTATCCATGTGTACAATAGGACCCCTCACATATCTGTCGTTTTTGAGACCCCCTTGAAAACATTCCAACCTGAAGTCAATTGTCACTTTGAACGAATTGAAAGATGTGGTTGCATCGGGTATGCGGCCATACCAAAACCTGACAGCGAATTCAGCGCGAGGGCTGTCAAGGCGGTACCGGTTGGGTACACGAAAACAGGGCACATACTCTGGCAACCGAGCTCCAAGAGTCTGGTCAAATCACGAAATGTAAAATTCAATGTAAGATTGGTTCACAAAAATGTGTATGATTCCAAAAACCAATCACGAAAATCAGAATCCGAAGAAATAATGTGGGAAGACCAAGAACTAGATAAAGAAATCACAAAAAAGTCAGCTGTCTCGAAAAGAAAACGAGGCTGGCCTTCAAAGCAAGATTCCAAAACCAAGGCGCCAATTGAGCAACGAGGTCCTTTAACAAGCTTTAAAAGCAAACAGGTTCAAATTGATACAAAAACGGAAAAACGGTAAGACGAGTAATAGATTCAAGTTTTTCGGATCTAGATTCTTAATCAAGTCAATGTCTCATAGGTTTAGTTAACGAGGATCCTACATCCTATACCGAACAAATGAAGACGGTCACTTTATTGGAATGCCAAAAGGCCATTAAAGAAGAATTAGATTCTATGGGCGAGAATCAGGTCTGGAAAATTGTAGATCGGCCGAAGCATATGGCAGATGGAAGTCCAGCCAACATTATTGATTCCAAATGGAAGAAGGAGTGAAGAAGAAGAACGAGAAGACAGGAGTGAGTATGACTTACAAGAGACATACGCACCTGTTTCAAGACTGGCAGTAATCAGGGCTGTAGTTGCTATCATTAACAAGTATGACTTGTATTTCTCCCAGCTTGACGTGAAGACTGCTTTTCTCAATGGTGTTTTAAGTGAAGAGATTTACGTGGAACTTCCAGACGGAATTGAAGTTGACGAAGAGTCTCGTAGAATCAAAGCGTGCAAACTCGAAAGAGCTTTGTATAGACTAAAAATAAGTCCTAAGAAATGGAACAACCGTTTGACAAAAGAGATTCGAAAATTGGGGTTCGAAAATGATCTACATGAACCATGTCTCTTCACTTGGAGAAAGAGCTGGAAATTTGGGGTCCTAGTGCTATATGTCGACGATATATTGATTGCTTACACTGATGAGAATCTGTTGAATCAACTAAAGACTCTCTTAAAGGAATCTTTGACACCAAGGATCTTGGAGAACCCAGAGAATTCCTGGGTATGTTAATTCACTCGGCAAGTTTTTGATAGGTCCGAAAGGAGAAAAAAATCAGAGTCTGAAAAGGAAGGTTTTGAGTGACCCCCGAGTAAAGTCCCTTTCCGAGAGGCGATTGGCAGCTCGATGTACCTGGCCAACGCCACAAGATCAGACATCGCTTTCTCGGTCAACAATTTGGCCAGAAGGCAAAACAGTCCTTCTGAAGAGGACTGGGTCAACGTCAAGAGAATCTTTAGATATCTCAAGGGAACGAAATCCAATAGTTTAATATATAGAGGTGAAACAGGGAGTCTTTCACTGATGCTAGTTTTCGAGACTGCATTCATTCATCTCTGACAGGGGCTCACGTGATCCGCCTGCTAGGAGATGCGATCGCATTGAGGAGTAGGAAGCAGTCATATGTCGCTTTCGACCAGCAAGCGGAGTACATGGCCATGAGTAGGTCATGCCAGGAACTGGTCTCGTTTGATAAAGCACTGAGATATGTTCTGGGTATATGTTTCTATCCGGTAGATGCCTGGTGTGACAATCGATCAGGAGTTGACTGTGTTAAGCAAGACGGAAGTCATAAATTTTTTCATAAAATAAAATTTTAAAATAAAATTTTTTTTTTTTGAACGAAGGGAGCGCAGTGGAAACATAAATCATATGGACACGACTCATGGTGACTCAATTAAACAATATAGTCAGGTAGAAAAAGTAATTGTAGAATGGATTCCACTTGAAAAGAATCTGCCTGATATCATGACCAAGCCGCTTCTTTTTAATTCACATAAATCTTTGACAACTATGATTCTGAACGCTCTCTAACACAATTGTGTTTTTCAGAAAACTCCGACAAGCAGCAGTGGGTATTGAGTAGAGACTGGATAGATGAAGTAACTTTCTACTGATTCATAATCCCTTCAACTTGAACGATTCAGGAGGGCGATGTGCCAACAGCAGAAAATCCTGTAAGAATATTAAAAACAATAATCTCAACATTGTATTTTGTAACGTGTGTGCTGTGATACAAAAGAGAGGGAGTGTTAGAGATATTAATTTTTTGTTTTACCAACAAGCGCCGCTTGGCGCTCGTATCGCGAGTGTGGACGTGTGTTAGTTGCTCGCATCTCTCTCTTTTCCGTGCCTTTGTACCACGCAAATCGGAGCTCCTGAATAAAGGATTAGCTACAACCTCAAGTGCTTGTGTTCAATTAATTTTTCCTTCGACCACCTTCGAATCTTGAAGAAATCCGAAACTATCGCACATGTGTTTACTTGCAAAAATCCTACTTACGTCGGTGATCCTTCGTTTTTCGATGGCAGTGCTCTTTAGGATTTGAATATTAAAGAGAAGTTCATTGAATGTCGGAAAAGAGTTGCCAGGTGCTTCACGGAAAAACGCGAGTCATGACTTAGGTGACGGCGATCTCAGACATCATCTTATATCCGAAGACCCACAGTTTGATGATGGTGAAACACAATTTTGCGAAATACCTAAAAATGCTTCTGTGATGTCAGAATTGTGAGTGAGAAAATAAATTTTCGAACGGTTCTCGCCGTTCAAATGCTGTCTTCTGCAATCCACAGATTCCTCCCTTTCGAAAAATTGATAATTTCTGTGAAAATAATGATCGCCTCAGCAAAATGCTTCATTCCTCTCAATTTTATTTATCCGAGAATCTCGCAAAATTCGGATATTTGACCAGTTTTCTTTCTTTCGTTCTCAAATACTTGGGAAGAAATATATATTGAGTCAGTGCCGTACCTATAAAAAAAATTCTAATTGCATAATTTTGAAATTTCCCGATTTCATGTTATATGATCGTATGCGAATTAAATTGACTATAAAGTGTATTATAATTTATTATTGTTCAATTTTAACAACTTACATTTTGAAAGAAAAGAACATTTAATATAATTCTCTTTAGAGAATTTGTAGTAACAATTTTTTTATGATTTCAAGTCAAATTAAACTGACTATTACTGTAAAGCAGAAAAATTTGCAATAAATCATTCTCAAAAGCTAGAAGTTTTAAAGGCCTTGAAAATCTTCATAATTTGAAATTTAAATATTTTAGAAGATAACATGGGAAAGTGTCATATAAAATCAAACAAGAACATCGCTCGAAAGTCCAACGCAATGTCAAGACATTTTTAAATGACAAGAGCAGGGAAATATTTCACAGAAAGAAGGTACCAGAAGCTTTGCCGGGATCTTCGCGAAAAAACATAAGTCATGAGCCCAGTAATTCATCTATCCGCTTTTTAACCTAATTGAATTAGTTATGAAACATACCTACTTCAAACATTTTTGATATACATATGAGCACGTCAGAGCAAAAGAAAGACTCCTCAGAGTCTTGAGGAAAAACTAGACAAGTACCTTTAGAAAGAGAAACTCTTACGCAGAATGCTTGAAGAGCAAGGCAGCGCAACGATAATTGTCTCGTTTTTCCTCACGACTCTGCGGAGTCATACTCTTGCTCTGAACTGCTCATAATTAAAGCAGGTATTTTATATGCAGGGTGTCCCAGTATTCAAAAAATATTTTTGAATTCTAAACAAAAAATGGCGTCAAAAATACTTTAAAAAAATTCTCTTAAGTTAATAATTACCGAGTAAATAACAATTAAAGATTAACCAATCAAAAACACGCGTTACACGGTCCACAGTCCATGTGCCATTGACAAGAGTGTGTGCATAAACAAGTTCAGTTCATATAATTTCTTCTCCGTTCACTTTTCCAGTAGGTTGTGACTCTCTGGTGTAAATTAACACGTCAACGAGATACAAAAATTAAAAAATATGTTTTCCACAATCAACCAAATTAGACAACATTCTCATGAATTCTGTAAAATTCCCTTGAATTCTGTAGAATTTTCAAGAACTCAGTAGAATTCTCCTGAATTGTGAAGAATTCCTCTGAATTCAGCAAAATTTTCTTACAATCAGCAAAATTCTCTCTAAGTATGTAGGACTCTTTTGATTTCAGCAGAATTCTTTTGAATTTAGTGGAATTATCTTGAATTTTGTATCATTCTTATAAATTCAGCAGAATTCCCATCAATTCAACAGAATATCCTTGAGTTAATCATAATTCTCAGGAATTCTGTAAAAATATCTCGTAAATTCGGTAGAATTCTTTAAAATTATGTAGAATTCTGCTTAGTTGTGTATAATTTTTCTAAATTTAGCAGAATTACCTTGAATTCAGTAGAATTCACTTGAAATGTGTAAAATTCTCTTAAACTTTGCTTAATTCTCTTAAATTCAGTAGAATTTCTCGAGGTTTGGCAGAATTCTCTTGAACTTAGTCAAGTTATCGTGTTTTCTTTCGAATTCAGCAGAATATTCTTGAAATCAGCAAAATTCTTCCGAATTAAAGAGAACTCTCTAGTGTCGCCCGCGAACAATGATATTATTTTACTTTTCTTCAAAACATCCCGCTGCCATAAATTTGTATACTTAGATTTCCTTGAAATGTAACCTTTGGATTTATGTTACTTAATAAATAAAGTCCGAGACTCCACTCTGTGGTGGTATTCGTCAAACCCCAATAGTAGCGGTGGGCCGACTCCGCGCTGCCTACTTCTACCGACAGTCCCCGCGCGCCAAGTGAGGTCGACGCAGTACAGTCAGACGGCCAGTCCTTCTCCCACGTCTGCGCTGGTAGTACCTCAGTATCACCAAACTCCGTGTAAAACAGTGTCCTTCGAGTTCGTTAACGCGACCGCCTGCCTGCAGAGTAGTGTCCGGACGAAACCGAAAAGAAAAAAAGCGACCGCTTCAGCTGATTTCTTTCCCTCCCGAGTAATATAAGCGTCTACCTAGTCTAGTTAATATAGAAACAATATAATCTAATATAAATATATATGAATATATAATCTATATAAATATAGAAAAAAATTAAGATTCGACTACAACTTCGAGCTCCTGTGCGATCGAGGCAGCATAAGTCTTCACCGTTGTGGTCCCGAACTCCTGCGTGGAAAGTTGGATTCCCTTTACAAAGTTAAAGTTGACTGTTAGCGCTTGTATTCGGTCTGATCCCCAACTCGTGAGCTAAAACAATTGAAAACGAGGCCCTGCGGGAGCTCAATGAATGCTGGCGATCACAGACCTGGCCGGGGTCTGGAAGTTGGGCGTGAAAGAGACTGCTGGCCGAAGTTACGGCCAGAAGTGGATGGTCGCACGGACTTCCAATAACCCTGTGAGCCAGGAGAGGGTCCGTCCGGTAGTCAGGGACCCCAAGGTTCATACTCGGTACTTTACTTGGGATTTCTTTCATTCTTTCCGGTAGATACCAAGGAAGCATCTGAATGCTCTACAGCGAGCCAAACAAAGGGAGCAGCGAATCAAAGAAGAATAACGAAAACTCGCTCTATTAGAGTATGCCCGGAAGGTCGTCGAAGAAGCCCTACTGGATCCTTTACCAGAATCAGGTCCCATGTTTTCCGGAATTAAGTGTTCAGCTGAGGTAGCTCTTAGAAGTTCTTTGCCGGTAGCCTCTGGTTCTGGACTCGCAGCGAAGCCTTTGAAAACTCACACGGGGTATAAGGACTCTCGAACTGAGGTCTCCGACTTATTCCAGGAACCTGGACAGGCTCCGAAGATCGGAAACGCTCCAAGGAAACGCGGATTGACCCCCGAGCAGGAAGAACGATTGGTTTCAATCCGCATGGAAAAGTATCGAGTGACCTGGCCACTAACCCCGTTCGTTCACAACTTAGACTGGCCGTCTCTTCAATCTCCAACATCCCACCCAACTTTCGCGGTCTTTCGTGAATCCCAAATGACAGATGCCAGCGCCCAATATGAAGATCCAGGGCTACCACAAACCGCGGATTCATCGACTCAAACTGATTCAGGCGAAGGAAGCAAATTTGGCAAGATCCATGCCAAAGAAACCCATGAGGAAGTTGTGTCTGTAGTCGCCTGCGGGGAGATAGCGACACCTCGATCTGTCACAACTGAAAGTGAATGGTTACTGGGACATGACCTTGCGCTGAGCCCAAGCCCGTTGGGAACGCATAGAAAAAATCCTGGAACCCAAACATCTCATACCGACAGCATTCTTCTCTCAACTTCACCGTTGGAGCCAAATCCGCGGACGACCCCGGACAACTTTGCCAAGACCTGCAGACAACACTTTGGAACAAACTCGGATGACACCCCACCGAAACCTGCTCCGAAGAAATCTCGAGTGTCAAAAGGCTTAGACTTAGTCACCGAAGAAAGCGAGCTTCCCGAAGGAGGTATTTCAAAGTTTGATCCGCGCCTAGGGTGCCCAACGGAAAGAACTGTTTCCAGGGAAGGAGATTCTGGATAAACAAAAAGAACAAGTCTTCACGAAGAAGACAACATCCTCAGCGAAACCGGGTTCATCTACAGAGCAGAATCCAACTCACAAAACAGGAACTTCGCCGGAAGCCAGCCCGCCCAGACGCACCGTTCGCCTACGTTCAGTGGTAATACAACCTGATACCCAACTCAACTAATTAACTCCAAGCCAAACATAAAACCAAAATAACCGACCCTTCTCAGGGCCACCAATTGTTTAGCGAAGGTTGTTCTTTGTTCATGCAAACGGAAAATCAATTTACATTAATTGCACCTTGCCTCTGCATTACGAGTGCTTGGTAACAATTTTTGGCGTCCAACGTGGGGCCATTTCTATAGTTAAAATTTTTTTTTTGATAAGAACGCTTACTCACAACCCAATAGCCGGCAAATCCCTAACTGGAATGACTTCAAGAACTCCAGACTCCAAGGTCCTACGTAATCGAGCAATACCTGCGACCACCGCTTCCGGGGTGGTGCACAAAGTCCAGTGGCACCCAATGTACCTATCCGCGCAACGGCAACCCGCAGATTTACGAGCAGTTCAACCTAGAGTTCAACCTGGAAATCAACCTAGAATTCAACAGGTACACCCACTTGGAAATCCGGTTGACAATCAACGCACTGATGTTCCAGCTGGGAACAGAATACAGAATCCGCCTGAATTATGACTTGGAAATAAACCTGCGAACCCACCGTTGAATAATATAAACAACCAACTATCATATCCACAACTAATCCAGGGTCAGTTCCCTAACCCAGGATTTCAAATTCTGAACTACCCTTGGATGCAAATGTCTAATTATAATCCAATGGCTGCTGCGGTTCCAGAGTTCAGTGGAGGGAACTTTGACCTACGAACACGCATCGGAAGTCATTCACTTCAGGGCGATGCAGCACGTTGGTGGGAACCCTATAAAGGATTAGCCTTTGGCTGGGAATGATTCCGCGAGCTGTTGGTCCAAAGATTTGACAGTTCAAGCATTCACGGTAGATTGCTGTCTCTTTTGTACTCACAAAAATAGGGATACAAGGAGCCGGTCAGTGTCTTTTTACAAAAAAATATGTTACTTAATCAACGCCTCAGAAGGAATGAACCTGAAGAATCCTTACTTGCTTCCTGTTTGGAATTAATTCGACCTGGAATACGCCAAGGTATCGGCTCTGCTAATCATAAGGCCTACACTGATCTTGTAACCAACGTCGTCAACGCTGAAGCAGATGAGGCTGATCTTCTCGAGGAAGCTGCCCATCGAAAGTCGGAAACCCGAAATGTGGAACAGCGAACCCAAGCTCGCCAGCATGAAACGAGGGTCGGCCTTCCCAGGTATTGGCATTGTCCAGAATACCACTTGAACCGCGAATGCCCAGTTCTGCGCAAAAGGATAGATGAAAAGAGGGAAACTATGAAGCAGGAAAACTGGCGGGAGGCGACAGGACCGGTCACCACAAAGAAAGACGGGTCATCAGCTTAAATATAGCAACTCGACATCAGCCTTTACTCCCCAAGATTCTTACGGAGGATGAAGATCAAGAGGTTTATGCACTATTTGATACTACGGCTAGCGACAATTTTCTTCACTCTCGTTCTCTGACTGAACATCAGCTGGGTAACGTTTACTTCATGTCCAGAGCTAGCAGATTTAGAAGTTGATGGAGTCAATATGACTTTGATTGGAGAAATAGATCTCGAAGTCAAAATATCGGGACACATAATGTCTACCACGTTTTTTGTTAGCCACGAATTGCGGGCCCCGATGATTCTGTGTATTTCTTGGATTTGTAAGCAGGAAATAATCTATAATTATCCACTTAACTGTCTATATGTAGGGCACGCGGAACCTTTTACAATACATCTCATTAATGGGCCAGCGATCAGTTCCCCAGTGCCTCTCGACACGAGTCAAATACAAACAGATCTGCCACCAGAGTACCTTGACGAGTTCTACAGCACGCTACAACGACACGCTGGGGCCTTTCGCAATGGAGGATCTCTAACCCAAACCCGATCGGCTGTGCATAAAATCAAGCTCACCAACAATAATCCATTCCGTCTGCGACCATACGCTACTTCTGAAATAAAAAAGAAGATCATACAGGAACAAGTACGAGATATGTTGCAACAGAGAATCATTGACCCATGACCGACTTCATATTAAATCGGGCAGTCTGACCCTGGTGATCTCGCGAAATTGGTTGGGGCTGAAATATATTGTTTTCCAAGGTAAAATATGAGACACGTATTTTTTGCTTTTGATCAAAAAATTTTTTTCACGAACTTAGGGCTACATGAATGTTCAGGTGAATTATGTAAAAAATAGGGAAAATTTTCCTAAAAGTATTGTATTTTGAGAACTAAACTCTTTTAAAATCCACAAAGAAAATTGAAAGAAGTTGAAAATTACCAAAATGGCGTACATTTTCCGGAAAAATTAAAAAGTAAATTTTCTCAAAAAGGCCACCTCCGATTTTTTTTTCTTTTTAGATTAATGGTAATATGATGAAGATATCTTGTGAGTTTCATCCTCGCTAAGCCATTCCTTCTTATAGAAAAACTTATTTTTTGAAAATTAACTTTTTTTTTAATATGATGTATAACTATGAAGTTAAGTGAAGATGTTGAGGATATAAAAACAATTGAATGCTCTATCAGAAAAAAACGAAAGTCCGGAAAAATAGAATATTTTGTTTCGTGTCATTTCATCTTTGGCCATATCTGGAGTAAAAAAAAATCGTGTTGAATAATTACAGTGTTTGATACAGTTTTTTAGTTGTGTTTCATTCGTTAAGATAAAATGGCCTATGCTTCAAAATCAATTTATTCGAGTGAGCGAAAAAAATGTCCTGACTTCGAAGCTCTTCACAAGAAAGTGATATACAGCAATTCTAGTGACCCATTTGTACAGCTTCATGAGTTGGCTGTTTTATAAGGACCTTTTTTCCCCAGAAAGAAGAATGATTTCAAGCGACAGTGTTTGTAAAAATTGTTACCACCGAATTATTGGTAAGTTTCGCGTGTCTTCGAATCAGGCAATTTTTGATAACGAAGAACCAATGTTGGATGATGTAAATGTATGTGAAAATGAACAGTTAGAGTATGAAGACGAAGAATTTCAACCAATTTGTCAGATTGAGGAAATAAATAATGAAATTTCAGATAGAAAATTAAATGTTTCGCCTTGTCTTTGTATTTATTGCGCCAATTTTAAGCTTTTACTTATTGGATTAAAAAATCGGAGAAGGGATGGAGCGAATATCAAAGATATTCTGAATGAAATTTTGCCAAAAGTGATGTGTCGTCTTGTAACCAAAGATTTTCAGCTTGGAGATTGCAAAAAATGTCCAGGAGTTAGAGGCATTACGCTTCAATCTGTAGGATTGTTAGAGGAAACTGGTTCAGATCATATTGTTTTTGCGATCTGGAACAAAGGTGACTTAGAAAAGAGAACAACTTTGATTGACAGTTTTGTCAAAGAGTTAGCAACCTGGACAAAAAAAGCGAATGTTCACATATATATGAAAAATATTCAAAGAGAAGAAACCAAGGAGGAGAAAGATCGCGCTAAGAGTTATTCAAATCATTTAACAATGCAGTGTGACTTTGCTGAGAATTGGAAGTTGATGGTAAAAGATGCAATTCAATCTAATCATTGGACAAATGATCAGATATCGATATTTACTGCTGTTTGCTATCGAGGTGCAGGAACTCAAAGTTTTGCAGTAGGTTCCGATGATAAGAAGCATGATTCTGCACACGCTTTATTGGCATTAGACCGTATTGTGCAAATTATGGAATCTTCGAATCCTGAGAAAATGGAAGGAATTATAATAATAACAGATGGAGCTGCAGCTCACTTTAAAAATCGTTATCAGTATTATGCATTGAGTAAATCATTTTGTAAGAAGAAGTGGATCTTTTCAGCAAATGGTCATGGGAAAGGACCCTGTAATGTTGTTGGCGGCTTGGTAAAACACTTTGCAACTAATCATAACTTAAAGAAGTCACATCTGGAATCCATAGATGATGCCGAATCCTTTGTTCGAGAAGTGAAGACGTATACTAACGCCATTAATCTAATACTGCTTTCACCAGAGGAAGTTGCCAGTTTTCGAGAAGGAAAGGAAAAAGAGTGGGAAAAAGTTCCAGGAATTACTGGCATTCAAAAAGCCCATGCGTGGAAAGTAGAAGTTGAACAAAACAACGACAGAAAAGTATACATCGCATATACCTCCAGACATCCATGGAAAGAAATAACAGTGTACTCGGAGGAGATGAAGTAAAAAAATCTGAGCTAATAGAACACGCGGAAATAATAAAGTAAGAAGTAAAATAAATAAAAACAGAGCAAAAATCATAATTTTATGAATTTTCTTAATGAAATTGTAAAGGATATGATATTTGTGAATTTAAAACTGTACCTATTCTGTAAATATATGATTCTAGATTCCTTGAGACATAAACAACAACATTTTTCATTAACTTCATAGTTATACATCATATTAAAAAAGATAATTTTGAAAAAATTAGTTTTTCTATAAGAAGGTGTAGTTTAGCGAGGATGAAACTTACAGGATATCTTCATCATATTACCATAAATCTGAAAAAAAATCAAAAAGAAAATCGGAGGTGGCCTTTTTGTGAAAATTGACTTTTTAATTTTTCCGAAAAATGTACGCCATTTTGGTAATTTTCAACTTATTTCAATTTTCTTTGTGGATTTTAAAAGAGTTTAGTTTTCATATGAAATCGGTCTACAATTGAATTTAGAATACTATTTTCACATATAAAAATTAGGATATAAAGGATTTTTATAAATGGATTTTTTTGATACAAGTGTTTGTATATAAATTTCAGTTACCAATACTTGCAATTTAAGTTACAGTTGTAGCTTAAATGTGCTTGAATTTTTCGAGAATTTTCGAACAGTGTAAGGTGATAATATAAATTTCGTCATGATATTTCTTCAAATTAAAGTTTTCCACTTAAAATACCGTGCAGTTTCTTTTTTAGTTAGAAAAGAATATAATATTTCATGATTTAGAATTGAAAATTGTATACCAAATTTATTTTTAATTCATGTAAAATGGATTCTACGACTTTTCTATCAATTAATTAATATACATGTATATGAAGTTCTATACACAGTCTCTTAATAGTATTTTTTATATACCGAATTTTCTCTTTAGATTTCATATATAATTGTATATGAAATGTATTTTAAAATTTCAATTATTTTTAGTATTGATGATTTTGTGAATTTTAACATTTCAGAAAAGGGGCATGATTTCTGAAGTGTACCCACCTCAAAAATGAAAGTTGTCCGATTGGGCTAAAAATTGGCCTAATTGTAGTCCTATTAGATAGTACTCCTCACATCAAAAATTAATTTATTTTGATGGTTATTTATCAAAGTGGAGGGGGTACAATTTACGAGGTTTTCAAACAAAGCCTTAATTTCAAACGTTTGTAACTTTTGTCCTGTTGCCTGAAACAAAATTTCACCTTGAATATTTTCGATAGATTTTTTCACAAACTTGCTGGTGGTGATGACTATATTCAAAAAAGTCCAAATTTGACCCGAATTTTTGAAAATGAAAAATAAATTTGACTTTTTTTCAAATTTCGGCACTTTTCTTTTCCTTAAAAATAGCTTTAAAAGAAATCTGAGATTTTTTCCTATGAGACCTCCAATTTTCAGAGTGGCAAATTAATTCGTCTTTGAGTAATAGAACGATACGTAAACAAGATGCCGTGATAGGGCGTGTCGCGCTATTTCCCCTAGTGCGCTCAAGCCGAGGACATTTGTGCAACGCTTAGGAGCCACTTTTTAAAGTTAAGTAAATTTATATGGTAATTTTATGTGTCTTTCTGTTCGATTTTACGGCGATAGTTTCAACAGTTGTTTTCTTTGCAGGCCTCTTTTGCGGTTTCTGTTTTTTGCCATTCGAGAAGATGTCGTATTTCTCAGAGGAAGAAAACTTCCTGAGTTGAAGTTTTCCATCTTGAGTGGGAATGAAAGCGTGGTACTGTAATGTACCTGGTATCGTGACAGCTTTGTTAAATCTGGCTTTCAGTAACTCGGTGGCTAAGGCAGGATTTTCTTTGCTGCTGAAAAAAATTTCGGTTTCCTTACAGTTACTCTTTGCCCACTGAAACAAAGCATGTGGAGTGAGTATGTGATGTTTCGGAGAACATTGTAAGCTTGATCGTGCTGCTTGTCTCTTTATATTCGCCCCAATACCATCACATGCACCCTTACCATGAGATGTACCATGGAATTGCCATTCAGCTTGGATACCAAAATCTTCTTCATGGGCTTGGAGATTAACAAAGCTACTCTTATTTTTAAAATGTTGCCCTGCACCATCAGTGAAATAGTAGATTTTCTTTGGCATGAAATGAGTTTTCAAGTAATCTACTATTATCTTTTGCTACTCGTGAACAGCCACCGTGTCATGAGCTAAGTTATCAGATATGATTGCGATACTTACGTGCTTGAGCTCTCCATCTTTTTTATAATAAATTACGACAGTGAATATTGTAGCTTGGTCGTTATTCCAGTGGAATGATTGCGCTGCATTCTACTCTTCCAAATTTTAATCACTTTTTCAGAGGGCATCGTGCAAAAAGTATTTTTTTCAAATTCGAAGAGAATTTTCGATAAGAATGACCAAAGACGATATTTCCAGAAATACAACTTTAGGAATAATTAATTTTTTTGGGCCTTGTTAATCGCGCGCCACTCACCCTATCACGGCATCTTGTTTACGTATCGCTCTATTACTCAAAGACGAATTAATTTGCCACTCTGAAAATTGTAGTTCTGATAGGAAAAAATCTCAGCTTTCTTTTAAAGCTATTTTGAAGGGGAAAAAAAGTGCCGAAATTTGAAAAAAAGTCAAATTTATTTTTGATTTTCAAAAATTCGGGTCAAATTTGGACTTTTTTCGAAAATCGTGATCACCACCAGAAAGTTTGTGAAAAAATCTATCGAAAATATTCAAGGTGAAATTTTGTTTCAGGCAACAGGACAAAAGTTACAAACGTTTGAAAGTAAGGCTTTGCTTGAAAACCCCATAAATTGTACCCCCTCCACTTTGATAAATAATCACCAAAATGAATTAATTTTTGGTGTGAGGAGTACTATATAATAGGACTACGATTAGGCAAATTTTTAGCCCGATCAGACAACTTTCATTTTTGAGGTGGGTACACTTCAGAAATTATGCCCCAAAAGTGTGATCTATTTTTACTGGCTTTCCTATTTATACCGGTTGTAGTTCCTGTGCTGGTAATTTTACACCCACATTTTCGAGCGGCGAGATTACCACTATTTTTTTTCTGTCGGTGTGAAACATGTACTTAGGTTCCTGTGTTCCTGAAGTGGATGATATGGCAACACCTCTAGGTTCTGGAGTTGGTGTTTGTATCGCTGGTTCTGCATACTCGGCATCTCGTACTGGATATCTGCGTCGTTGGCATCTTGAGCACCATGGAAGCGAAATGGCTGCTAATAGTGATCCACGTATCAGATAAGGAATTATTCCCAGGAGCACCATGAAAGTGAAATAGCTGCTAATAGTGATCCACGTATCAGATAAGAAATTATTCCCAGGAGGACCACGCTTAAACCAATATATGGGGCATTATTTCTCAACTGCCCCAACTTTAAAAGTCATGTTC
>CAKNXH010062733.1:395248-407089 GCA_932178445.1 Andricus quercusramuli
GAACATGACTTTTAAAGTTGGGGCAGTTGAGAAATAATGCCCCATATGGTCCATGGATAAGCATCTTTTCTTCTATTTTATTTTGTTGTTTCAGACTTATTTTTATATTTATATTTGATTTATATTTTTATATTTTTGTTGTTTTAGACTTAACTCCTGTTCCACCTCTTCAAGGGCTTTGTTGTTCAATTCGAATGATCCATTGTTGTTTGTTTCTCATATTTTCAAAGGTATATACTACTGGGCCTTGGGAGACCTTGTATGGGTAATCTGACATCACGACTCCTGATATTTTGTACAGATTAAGCATTAATGTTGGTTCATACACTACTTCTGTCAACTCGCTTGTTTTCCTTAGGCTGAGAAGAGTCATATATGTGGTTTTCAATTCACATCCTGGTTCCACTTGGAACAGCCCTACTCCGGTTAAAATAGTTTTTGAAGTTGGCTTTTTTGAACATCTCACTTCTGCAGAGAGGGATCTCAGTATCGAATATATCCATCCTCCTAGGTGAGCAGTAGCTCACTTTCACAGCTCTTCTTCACTGCTGTTTCGTACACGGGTGAGTTGTTGATGCAAACATATTTGTCTATCAATTTTTTGCATGCTGCTTTCTCTTGATCATTTAGTAGAAGATAAGTTTGCTGGTAATCCTCCATGGCAATATGGGAATGCTCTAGGTGAACATATGCTCTACCCAATCCATTTTCAGAGGCCGATTAAATGACTGGGATTGAATGTATCCGATACATTGAATATTCGGTTCTTTCGAGCAATGGTATGTCCAGCGGTATCCTTATTGAGTTATTTTTGCAGATGATGATTACTTCAACCAGTTGAGCGAGTTCGTCAAGGCTCACCTTGGGTCCTTTAACTGGAAAATTTTGATTGCCAGCATGGTCTTGGACATCCTGAAAAACTGGTTCCAATTGATCCGATGTTAAAAAACTTGGATGCAGCTCTCCTTTCCTGGCGGCGTGTATGACATCTAGAAGTTTGTCAGCTGACCTGATGTAATCATCAATCCCTATTTCGATGGAGTGCAGCATTCTTTCCATCATCTGCGTGATATTTAAACTCCATATCGATTTCCCGGTAGTGTTTATCTCATGCGATAATTGCGTGAGATGTTTCCGTATTTTTTCTTGGTCTTTTTTTTTGCGCTCGCAGATTTATTTCGTCGAATTGTGCTCGGATAACACGTGTTTGTTTCCCCACCAGGTGCGAGATGTTTGCAGCTGCTCTATTGAGGTATTCAATTTCCATCTCGATGTGTTGGCCATCTTCATATGTCAGGAGACCCGCTACAGGTCCAACGATGCCTCCAAAGAATCCTAGCATCGGAGTTGTTCTCCGTTTACGCATACTTAACGGCAACGACGACGGATACTTTCTTTCAGCGTAGCGACTAAGCTCCTGTATTTCTTGATCGATTTTTGCCTGAGATCTTTGAGCTAGTTCTACCTTCGCTTCCAGGTGGTATTCCTTAATAGCTGCTGAGCATTCATACCCTAAAAGCGGTCTGCAATATTTAGGCAGGGTGCTCAAGTGTATTTGGTAGGCTTTCAGTGCCACATGTAGTTTCTCCACATGTAGGAAGGTTGCTATTCTCCAGTTGCTGGTAAATCGTCTCATTGGTGACAAATACTCATAATAGCTACCCGTGCTCGCTTGGAAAGGTGTGATTCTGTAGCTGTTGTCCGTAAACTCCTGGGTAGCTACCATATATAGCGACAGGAACATTAAGTACCGCATGATGAACAGCTTTACCCAAGTTTTCTGAAGAGGTTTAAGATGTTAATTTTTTTGGTATAAAGTTAGGAAGTCGAGTGCACATCGTCGGGGCCAGAGCTTAAATTCCGATTACTTTGTTTTATTTATTTTAGAACTGGGCCTAGGCTGACAACGATATATCCTCGACTTCAGCATTCCCAAACAACAGACGGTCAACTTAGACTATTAACAATGAACTACTCTAAGTTTGTCTGCATGTTTCGTAATGCGTTGGTCATTTTCGGCCTCTAGGATCTCGTTACTATTCTCCGTGAATCCAACCACTGTGAAAGGGCCTATTCCTCTACTATCAAATTATCCCTCTCTTACATCCTTAAGGATGTAAACCTGATCTCCTTTCTTTGCATTCAAAGGGCGTGCTTTCTCATCGTAGCGTTCCTTGGATCGAGTTTTTGCTTGAATTAGATTTCGCGCGGCGATTTTTTAGATTTCCGTGATTCTAATGATTAGATCGCGAAGAAAAGAACCGTATGTTTCTAATTCCTCTCCTTGAGGAAAAGAGCTCGGAGTTTTGGCCACCCTTCCGAATACTAACTCGAAGGGAGTAAATTTGGTTGCCTCGTGTACTGATGTATTGTATGCAAAAATAGCGAAAGGGAGAAGTCGATCCCAATCATGGTAATTGATTGCATAGTGTTTTATATAATCAGTTAGCACGATGTGGCTCCTTTCAAGGGATCCGTTCGTTCGGGGACGATATCCCGAAGTTGTAAGTTGTTTGACATTAAAAATTCTTTCTATGTTTTTCTTTAATTTACTAATGAAACTGCCTCCTCTGTCGGTCAGGGTACATTTTGGGGCCCCATAGACAGAGAATAGTTTTGTCGCTACCTCGAGAGCTATAACAGAAGATTTCTGACTAGGGATGGGCACGGCAAGACAGTACTTACTGAAATTGTCTTGCATCGTAAGTATGTACCGGTTTCCACTAGGAGTTGTAGGCAGTCTTCCTACCCTGTCTGAAGAAACCTTATCAAACGCTTGAAAAGGGGTATTGGTAATTAACATTGGTTCCTGAGTTCGAGCTCTCATGAGTTTTTGTTCGAGTCAGCTTTTGCATCCACGAATATACTCACTGGTCTCGTCTCGCATTCCAGGCCACGTATACCTTTCCCGAATGCGTAGATACGTTTTTGTAACTCCTTTGTGTCCCGCTATTAGACTACTATGATATTCTTCTATTATTTTGGACGTAGCTCTACTGGTGGTATTTCGATTTTTCCATGACATAAAGTAATTTTGATATTACTGTCCTGAAAAATCTTGGCAAGCAGCTCTGACATTTTATTTTGAGGTACAGGTCCTAAAAGATTTCCCGAGTTTGCCATACGCACGGACGTTACTTTATCCCGCTCTAGTGCTTGTTTGAGTTTCTTCAGTCCTTCATTAACATCTACCCAGTTGGTTTCGTCACAATGCTTTCTTTTTACAGCCATTGAATACGTTCTATACTGACCGTGGGGAGTGACAAGGATCAGACCAATTTTTGGGCGACTTTCCCAGAGAAAGTCCAGTCACTGGACAGGAAATGGGCATAATTATTGCGCTTGTAAGTTAGGGGTTCTGTCCACTGATGGATGATCTTAGGTTGTCTTGAGCCTTCCACTAGTTTTACTGACTCTGGGAGCGAATTTTTAATTTCCTCCTCATTGGAGGAGAAGGGATCTAGGAATGTGTTGTTTAGATCGATCATATGCGAGGGTGTAAGAGAAATTGTATTCTCAGTTAACCCACCTTGGGATTGCAATCGTTTTGGCTTGATTTCTGATCGCTTTTTTATTGACTCTATTACTTCCTCGTCTTGTCTTTCTGAGTTAGGATATGGTGCAGATCCGGCTCCAGGAGCTACTTCAGTTCAAGGTGTAGGGAATAGAGACATTCTAGATGGTTGTTTGCTAAGAATAGGCGATCCCAATTCTTCCGTTGTATCCTTAAACCTTACATTGCTTCTCCTAGTTATCACGTGGTCCTTAATTTCTGATGCGGGATCTTTCCAATCTTCTGCTTCTCTTCAGTAGGCTCATTCAGAAATTCTCTTTCTATTTGTAGTGCATCTCTTGAGGCATTTGGTACTTCTTTTTGGTTTGCATAATTTTCTAAAAATGTTCGCACTCTGTTAGAAAATTCTTCATCATCATACCCATCGCATGGATCCATGTCTTCTAATTCTTGTAGGAGTTTGAGATCCTCTTCGTCTTCCGAGACGGCTGTACACGCAAGTTGAAAAGTCTCGTCCATGCCTTCATGATCCCATAGCATAGACTGATTTTCTGCTAATGACTTGTAAAATTTAGAAAATTACTTCTGAAGGTCTGCCTTTAGATCATTTTATGGCGGCTCTTCTTCTTCACTATGGTCACTATCCGTTTCATCTTCGGGTATGGGAGTTATAGCCACGATGAGTTGATTAGGCTCCAGGCGATCTGAATTTTTGTTTGGAGTTTTGTTCTGATGATGAACGCGGTTTACATACACGGGCGAGTTGATCGGCCATTTCATTTCCCTAAATGCCCTGGTGATAGGGTACTTGATTCCAGACAACTTCGATGGGAGTGAGAGCTTCTTTCAAGTCTTCGAATTCTGCTCGATTCTTAACTGGTTGATTACTCTTAGTATTCCAATTATTCTCTTTCCAGGAATGGCCCTATTGGGTAGCACTATTTATTACAAATTTAGAATATATATTGATGCGAAGTTTTCTTATCCCTGCTTCATGTGCTTTGACAGCGGCTGTTATTGCAGCTTTTATTTCAGCTACGTTGTTGGTCTGTCTACCTCGTACTGGTCGTGATACATTTAGCGGGTTACCTTCGCCAAACCATACCCCTATACCAGCATGGGGCTCTCCGTTCGCGTCATATACGCAGGCTTCATCTACATATACGTCCACGTAGGCTCTAGAGGTCGAATCACTATACGGGGGAGCACTTTTTGAAACTTTTGATTCTTCTGGTGGTGGAGGTATTGGCTCCACCCCTGGAAATATGCTTCGTTCCTTTCTAAAGACCGGTGGTTCAGAATTCTCTGTTGTTTCGTCGTCTGCCGAATCTTCATGCGACGATGTATCTTCTTTATTTGTTAAAGGTCCTTTATTCTGTTCCCTTCGTCTCAATAATCTTTTTCCTATAGTACCTATAGTAACCGCTGACTAAATCCATTACTGAAAAATATTGAGCCTGACCTAGTTGATCTAAGATTTCGGTTATGTTGGGTAAAGGGTAAGCATCCCCAATTACCTTTTCATTTAGGGCCCGATAATCTATTACTACTCGATATTTTTTTATTCCCGATGCGTCTGCTTTCTTTGGAATAATAATTAGTGTTGAACTATAGGGTGATTTTGATTCTACTATAATTCCTACTTTTTGTGTTTATCTAACGCTGCGAAAATTTCATCCTTGGTCTCCTGCGGATGACGACGCGGTTTTATATTGATAACTTTGTCATCGATTGTTGGTATTCTATGTTGTATAAGATGCGTCGTCGTAACTTTTTCGCCACTTAAATGGAATATATCGGCATAATCTGTGGCCCATTCAATTACGAGTTTTTGTTCCTGTGGAGATAGATGCGAAATTCTTAAATTTTTCTTCACTTGTTCTACTCTATTTAATTCGAGATGGTATCTTCCTATATCTTGAGTATTCGAGGATTCTTCCAATTCTGACTCTAAACATTCTTCTCCCGGGAGTGGATACACGCCAAATGGTATTATTTCTTGCGGTGTGAGTACCATTTCAATCTCTCTATCTGTGGTGTTAATCGCGTAAACTCTGCAAATTCCTTTGTGATTAGTGACTGCTGCCTCGCCCAGATATAGACCTTCAGGTGTTTTCATTCTAGGTAGATAACCTTCTTTTAAATCCTGGTTAATCACTTCTGATGACACCGGTTGCCTTGATCTAGCTTGTATTTTTAATATCCGAGCAAAAGGTTTTATCTCCGGGGTAAGCATCTATCTTGCTGCCTGTGATTCTTTGTCCACACACGGAATCGGCTTTGCGGGATTTGTTGAAGTTACAAGTGTATTATGCCGGAATGACATCTCTACTTTCTGTTGTCTAAGAAATCCCCGACCTAGGATGCCATCTGAGGTGATTGGAAAATAACGTTCTACGATGTGAAATACAACTGGTACTTCTAAAATTTGAAATTTTACCGTGCCATACGTGTTGAGCAATCCGGGAGTGATTCCAGCTATTTCTACAGCATCGTCTCCTTCCATCTTCACCTCGTTTTATATTTTACGTAATTTAATAAGTTCAGATCAGAACCGGGATCAACTAAAAGATAAGCTTTCTGGTCGATGAATTCTATTGCTCTCACTTCAATTACGGGGGAGACTGGTCCTCGATGTCCTGTTCGTAAGATTCTTCTAAATTCTTCAAGAACTGTATCGCCTTTTGACGCTCGTCGGTGATTGGGCTCGGCGCCGCGTCCTGGTGACGAGCCTGGCTGTAGTTTAAATTTTCAGGTCCTGGAGAGTTGTTTCTAGAATTCGTCCCTTTTTCCTTTTTTCCATGTCCACTTGCGTATCCACCTGTTTTTATAGTCTGCTGTAAAATGGTCACAGGAACCTGGTATACTAGGTTTGGAACAGATACCATATATTGAGATGAAACGGGTGAAGTGAATTGTGAAATCGGCTGTTGAGAAAACTGATGAGCAAATTGTTGAGCCATCTGTTGGGGAATTTGCTGAGCGTAACTTTTAGCAAATTATTGAGCAAGTTGTTTAGCGAATTGTTGAATATATTGCTTTTGGGGCTCCTGTAAATAAGGTGTTTGAGGAATGAATGGAGCCGTCAATTCCGATTGCGCATTGTTTAATGGATAGACCAAGATTCCCTTTCTTCCTTCAACTTGTTTTTGATGATAATTTGCTGATCCAGAAGCTTTGTTTACATCTTTTCCCTTTCCAGAAATGTAATACGTGGTTGCAGTCAATCTTTCAGTTGCATTTTTAAGTTCTTCAATATACAGGGCACGATCTAAAGCCTCTGTTAGTGTTGCCGAATTTCGGGTATCAACAAAGATCGATATTTCATCTGGAAGACCTCTTATAAATGCCTTTCGACCGCATGCGACAATTGGCTTCATCATTGTTTCACTTTCTCCTGCTGTGGGGAACTTTTCCTGTATAGAATGTCTTGCGCTGCTTATTAAGCTCAATATTATATCATGATAGTCACTTTCGTCTTCCTTTCTTTTTATTCTTAGATTAATCATTGCTTCAAAATACCATTGATAGTCCCTTTTCTGAGCAAAACGCTTTTTTAAATGAGCCAAAAGCTCTACCTTTCAATTTGCTTAAAATGATGTTGAGAAAAGTACCTTTCATGTTTGCTCTTACGAAGACTGAGCTATTGGCTACATCTTGAAGGAAGGTTCTACAGCTGCCGTAACGTTCGCGGGAACACCGATGATACTATTGTAGATGTTCCGTCGATCGATGTTTTCCTCCCCGTCGGTTGACATCTTGTTTTTGCAAGGAACTTTAATTCAGGAGACTACTATTATTCGAATGCTCGAAAATATTAACAATATTCACGGGAGATCACTCTGCAGTTTTTTAAAAGAACCCTTTGTTTCTCTATTACTTTAAAAAAATGCTCATTCCACCCCTGTCCCTAATCTGTAATACTCTTATTCGTCAAGGTCCTTAAGTGAGGCTATTATGTCTTCGAGACTTTCAGATTTGACAGCCGAGTTATCAGTGTCTGAAATTAGTCTTTGGGTTGCACCCTTGTTTGGTTCGACAGGTAGAAATGCTCCATTTCTTATACAAAGGTCCCGGGCGATAGCCCGCTCAAATCTCTGCCTCACCTTTTTACCTGCCCTTTTTTTTTGTGTATACCTTTTCCTGGCTGCATTTATAATCTTCTCGAATGGACTATTATTAAATTCAATTAGAAGCACAGTACTTATAATAAGGGAGCTATTCCTGCTGTGAGAATTTTCTTTTTGAACCCTAGTCGTCGTGAACCAAATATGAATTTACTAATCTTATTTGTTTGAAAATTTTTATTTTTTTGAGATTAAACTTTCTTGAATTTTTGGGGGTAATCCACTTCACAAAGTTAAGCTACATATTGTCTAAAACAAGCAATCGTGCACGATAATAAAAAAGAACAACTTACCTCAAATTTTGATATTTTGAGATTATATTGCAACTGATTCAAATTCGGCTCGTAACCGTCGTGGCCAGAATACACTTCAATTCATTTTTATTATTGGAATACTTTTTAAAGTGTTCTAAATTGAATTATTTTTGATTTCCGAAATCACTTCTATTTCAGATTCATAATATGATTCTTCGTTCAAATTCTGACCTAATAAAAATTCATGGACAGCTGTGTCAGCATCTGAATCCTCGTCTCTGCTAGCTCAGCTCCTTGCGAGTAAAGAGAGATATTTGGTTGATTAGAATGATTTTCTTCCCTATAGGCTCTACGTCTTTGTTCTAAAGCCTCTTCGATGTTGGGTTCAATTGTTATGAATTCCGCGATAAGAAGAGCATCTTCTTCAGGATTGTTTTTTGGGAATGGAAGGTTTTGAACTTTTTGTCTGATTATGGGTTGGACCCAGTGTTGCCAGATCCCTGCTTAAGCGAGTCGCAGCCTGGGTGCGCCCAAGTCGCACGAAAACCGCGCACGCTTGGATAGCCCAAAATCGCGCACTTTCGGCCTGAAGTAGCCCAAAGTAGCGACTTTCACAATTTCGTTCCGAGGAAAGGGGATAAAAAGCACAGAAATGTGTGGTTTGTGAACCAGCTACATTGTGACGCTGTCTTTTCACCTCGGTATCTCATGGATAGAAGGCATGCTTAACAGTGTAATGGCCGTATTACACGCCCTCTCGCGCGGATGTCGCCGACTTTGTCATTGCGATTGCTGTTGACGTTAACGACTCGACCAATCAGAGCGCAGGAGCTGACGTTGGCGGCTGCGATCGCATGGATAGCCGGCGGTTAGAAGTGCCAGCCATTAACCGGGAAATGACGTGAAACTCAATACTTGCAGTGCGCGGCCAAAATAGCCCAATTCGCGGGTCTCTCGCACTTAAGTAGCCCAAATTGCGACTCGTCACAAATCACCGATTTCATTCGCGCACAGAGCCTCTGAAGTAGCCCAATTTGCGAATAATCGCGTGATCTGGTAACACTGGTTGGACCTCATGAACAGGGCAATCTCTTTTAATCGGATAAACTGAACTCCTATACAAAGTTGATTGGACGGAAACGACTTGTATTTTTACTGCTTTTTACCACCCAGATTTCCACACCTTCTCTTTTGTGAACCTTGAGTTTCGTAGAAAGTTTGGTTAGGCATGAGGATGGGAAAGATTTCAGACGCTGCTAAGGATACTATGCACAGCGCGAAAGAATCGCAAAAATTTTTTACTTGAAATTCTATTCAAAAATCCGCTTATTTCTTTTGTTAGGAAGAATTATACTCAGATGCTGCAAGGCTTTCACCGCGCAAACGACAGGCTTCCGTCTGCGCAAAAGAGCGACAGGTTTTATCTTTGATATTAAATCAGAGCAAAACCCTTACATCTAATAATTCTTTCAAGAGTAGGAATTCAAAAATATACCAATAAGTTTTAAAAGAAATCACTGAATGCTTCTACGTAGCATGCGAAGCAGAGAGTTTTCGAATCTTTGGTTAGAGAAGACTAACTAGGGATTCACTAATTTCTTTTATCCTTGTAGGGATAAAGGAATAATATATATATATAACTTTTTAATAACAGATTTCAAGCTTCACAAAAAGTAGCTCAAAAACTGTTGGTCGTTTCTATCTGTCATCAAACACAATTACACATTTTAAAATTATTACAATGCTTTGTTTTGGTTTTATGAAATTTAAAATAAATAAATGAAAACGGATAAGTTTGTTATCTAGTAAATGAAATGTACTAGTAACGAAGCCGAGCGGTGAGAGGAGAATTTGTTTCTCACCGCTGCCACCATTCAGTTTGTTACGTTCCGACTTTTATGAATTGGATCTAGTAGCTTTCTTCTAGAGGACCAAACCGACCAAGTAAATTATTAACACTAACCCTTTTTTGTTTGTTAGATTATTGTCAATTATCTACTTGTTAAAATTTTTGTGAGTTCTATATTTTTACAAATTTTCTCTTCCAGTCTATAACTTGGTATGGGATGTTAGGGATATTTAGATGAAAATCATTCTAAATCAACGAAATAGAAAATACATATAACAGGCATGTTTATCAAAGAGGGGCACTTTAATTTTTCATAGCCAGATCACTTTGGTTGTTCTTGTCCATACGCGTTTCCGCGCACCCACATCATTTATACTTCGATAGTATAATTCACAATAGTTTTTAGTGAGCTCTGAACCTAAATTACTGGGGATACTTTTAAATCCTCCAACAATTTACTAATCCTTTTGTGAATTAGCATATTTCGAATATTGTGCAATAATTGGTTCATTTCCGTTTTGAGTTTCGGAATTAAAGAAATTATCTGGCGATTCCTCACGTTACTCTTAATCTTTTTCCCCTCTTTACTCACTTCCTCTTACTCACTTCCTCTTAACTCACTTCCTCTTATCTCACTTCGCCTATTATTTTTTTTAGTCTGCGCACTATATCGATAATAGTGCGGGATTTCGTAGACTCCTCGTCGTGAATTTTCTATCACGTTACATGCACGTATTCTGATTGGAAAATTACTATGAAATTCCTTGGCAGAGCTACAGTTGCCCCTGATATCAAATCCCAAGAGATAACCCCTGGAGGTGGGAATTTATCAAGCGGTTTTACGTCCGACCCACCAAACGAATTCTAAAACAAAAGAAAACCCCGCGCACTTAATAGTTTTTGCTGAAGTTCTGATATTAGGCCGAGTGGCGCCTCAGGACCGCGGAAGGGTGCCGTTGATCGTGGATCAATCAGAGGAGAGGTTCTCTTCGGTACGAGAATCTCCTTCGACTACCCTGAGTTCAATTTACTCATCACGATCGTCAGGTCGGATTTGGTTATTGGGTGGGGTGATTTTGTTTAGTAAGAATTTCGAAAGATGAGCGACGCAGACACTTTATTGAGAAATAAAGTTGAATTGTTGATTTGCAACAATTTTCGTTGTAATATGGTCGCTCTGTGCCTACGTAAGAATATTAAAATTTGCTAAGTATGAAGGCATTCCTCAATATTTGTTATTCATTTGCCTGTGAGGTCTGAGAGAAATTTAATTCTGAAATCCTGTTGGGCAATTTGGAATTCCTCGTACTAGTCAAATTAAATTAAGACTCACGATATTTGTCAATTTTTAGCCAGAGAGGTAAGAGAATTTGTTTTATTGCGAAACGCTATTTGGCAATTACGAATTCCTGCATAGTTTTGAAATTATTTTACAGGGAGAGGTTTAGTAATGGGGGCCTCCTTCTGACCGTGACGTACACATTAAAATTTTTCTCCATCTTTATTTCTTAAGACTCTGACCCTGATTTAGATTTAATTTTGAAATTGACAGCGAGCATGTTCATTCTGCAACATAAGGAGGATTTAAGTTGGTGTGAGTGTACGACCCGTGCCTGCTGCAATAAATGCAAGCGCAGCATGTGTGTAAATTCTTTCGCGGCCACCTTCGTTCTTACATCTCTTTCTTCATTCCTTCTCTTTTCCCATTTCTCTGTCATTTCTCAATAGTTATGATTTCAAATAAAGTTTTCTTCAAATTATCATTTGCTTTTTCCAAAATTTAGCCGGCCCCAACAAAATTTAATTTTGCGTAGGCACAGGTAACACGGTCTGAAACATCAACTCCGAAAATATTCCGATTCTATCCGAAATTAATCCGCAGGTTTAAATTGTCATTCGGTGTAATTAAAGTGAAAACGGAAAATCGTCCGCTCAAATCCGACATTCTTCCTGTCAAAAATATGAACTCCGGAATCAGTCCGCTTCTATCCGAAATTAAACCGCAGGTTCAAGTTGTCATTCGGTAAAATTAAAGTAAATACGGAAAATGGTCTGATTCAATCCGAAATCTGTCCAGTCTAAAATATCAACTCCGAA
>CAKNXH010062733.1:407099-421859 GCA_932178445.1 Andricus quercusramuli
TCCGAATATATTCCGATTCTATCCGAAATTAATACGCAGGTTTTAGTTGTCATTCGGTGAAATTAAAGTGAAAACAGAAAATCGTCTGAATAAATGTGAAATCTGTCTGGTCTAAAACATGTACTTCGGAAGCAGTCCGCTTTTATCCTGTTACGAGCCGTCCTGGTACTTAATTAAATTTTGTATTCAACAAAGTCAAAATTAAATTCAACTCTCCAGGAACATATACGCAACATAAGCATTTTTAAGACATAAGCCAGCATGAACATTCCTTCACCCATGCCAATAAGTTAGGGTAAGATAGAAAGACGTGAGAACTAGAGAGAAGGAAAGAGAGAAGATGACAATACGAATCGTTGCAAGGAGAGCACACATGCTAACACCGTTTGACGCTTCTACCTATGCACTACTACACCTAACGATTCGCTTGCGGTGCGCGTGCATTTCCTTATCTTCCAACGTCCTTCCTATGTAAACAAATGATTTATTTTCACAGCTCATCTGACCTATAATAATTAACCCTTAATAATAATATATCAATCACCCTTGTCTAATTAACAATTCCTTACTATTACAAAATATTTTGAAGATTATTAGTTATTAATTTCATACTGAAATAAATTAATTAATTTGGAAACAATCAATAACCAATATTCAGTACAATTCAAATTATAATTTTAAAAGAATATAAAATTAAAGGAATCAAACGTGTCTCTAAGTCACGTTATGGCAGTCAGCATTTTTTCAGAAGTCAGCGATTCACAATATAGCTTCCTTCCATGGGTCTCTCCCAAATTGTCCCTTGACAATGATCAACCAATCAAAATTAGCAATGCTTGCAAAAATGCCCTACCTCACCTATGCATTCGTACCTTCGAGTCGGTCACACTCAAAATTCTCAAAGCAGTTCTTTACTACTTCTTGTACCGACTAGAAGTACTAAGGAATCCGGAAAAAACACGGTTTCTCTTGCCCGTCCGCACTCGACGCGTAACTGAGCTGGGCCGCAACGTCATTAATAATTAAAGTTAGTCATTGACCAGGAACGACGTTTTCAAACGGTATCACTGACCCGATCCCTTATTTTTGCTTAGATATCAACGGACGTCGCCCTTCAAACGGCATCAACGGACCCATGTTTCTATCAAATTCGGACGAACCGGGACGGCATCTAATGACGGCATCATCGGACCTAATTTGACAATTTAATTGACTCACCCAGACAGATCTACGTACGGACGTAAAACTCTTTCGGATCTTTAGTCGACGGAAGACCGATACCGAGCTTAAGTGACATAACGACGTACAGACGTGTAGCCACTTAAATTCAAAACCAGCACAGTTCGTTTCCTACCGTGAAGGATGTGTCGATTCTGCGAATCAGCTTAGTGCACCCAGAATAGAAACGGCGATTCGGGCCCAGTGCAGTTATCTACGAAATGCGACGGTCCAGCGAAAGATGTGAACCTGACCAGTTACATCCTATTCCAAAAACACCAGGAATCTAATCCTTGCCCGCTCCTTCCTTCTCTCTGGCGAATGAAGTGTGGCGGTAGCTGTAAGTGAAAATTACTTGTACTTTTTCTTCTTGATTCCTTTGGAATTTTACCATCTGTTGTTTTTGTTGTTGTTATTTCATTCTCTTTCAACTTGAATACATTAAAATGAAACTAGAGTCAGTGCATTAGTTATTCAACAGAAAATCCTTTTCATCATTAAAATTCAACGGTAGCAGGACAGCCGAAAAAGGGAACATCTTGAATTAATAAGATGGTAGTCACGATCCCACAAAATTAAACAAATTAATGAACTAATTTGGCAGCTTGAACCTCCGGTACATCATATAATAGTTAAAGCTCATTCACAGATTTTTAAAATTAAAAATTATTATCTCGTACGTAACAAGCTGATGGTGGCAGCGGTGAGACAGGATTTCACCCCTTTTTCACCCCTGTCACGCTACCGGTTTACTCGGAATTTTACTGAAATCCATTTTCAATCTGATTGATCTGTAAAATGATGAGAAAGGTTTTCAAATGTTCACAAGAAATTTCGGTTTAACTTTCGACAGTGAAATTTTTATTTAATGAAAAATATTGAGGGCTGAAGTGCTCAAAATTAATTTAAAATCTGAAAAATTCGAAATTAAAATCAAAGTGTGGAATTATATTGTTGAGTTCAACCATGTTTCCTCAGAATATTCACACCACAATTTAATTTGTATTTGATTCTGTCAATTTCGAAGTAAAACATGAGCTGCTTTTAGCTCTTTGTTTTTGTTTGAATAGCAGAATGAATTTAAATTAAATTATTCCTAAAAAACAAAAATTGTAATTCAAGAACGCATAAATTGAATTAAAACATGAGGTGCATTTAGCCCTTGGTTTTATTTAATTAGCAGCTTGAGTTTTTATTTATTTTTGATACCTTCGAAAATTAAACTCTGATTCTATTGCGTAAGTTGAATTAAAATATGGGCTGCTTTTAGCTCTTGCGTTTTACTCAACTAGCAATTAGAAACTGAAGTTCATTTTTGATATTTATAATCTAATTTTAATTTCTCTAAGGTTGAATTAAAACATTTTTAAATGTTAATAAACATTTTATCAGAACTTGTGGTTGAATTGAATAAATATTGATTAGTGAAGTCAAATTAGTGAAAAAAAAGGGTTTAATCTAGGATTCTCTGGACGTGCTAGATGACTCAGGAATATTTAAATCTTAAACAAAATAAAGATTTAAATTATTCGGGAATTAGGGCTCTAAAAGTTTAAAACTCTGTAAATCCAAATCTTCATCATTGAATAAGGTACTAAGAACCATAGAATCAAAATGACGGACAAAAACGAAAATACAGAGTTAAATAGAATCAGTGTGCCCGGTTTCGATCCTAACATCAACCCGGGCGGCACCCCGTTAAACCTCGATGCAACGCGAGCAATGTCTTCATTTCTAGAACAAATCACACTGCAACAAGCTACATATCAGATCCCTCAATTTGATGGAAAGAACATCCCCTTGAAAAAATTCTAGCAGGACATAGTTAATGGAGCGGTCTACGTACCGTCAGATAATCAAGCCCCTTTTATCAATATCGTGCTCAGTAAACTAACAGGAGTCGCGAGGGAAAGTGTAAGGGATAACAAAATCAACACTGTAGATGAACTTGTTAAGCATTTAAAGAAACGTTTCGCACCTGCGAAGAGATTTCAATGGTATTTTCAGGAAATCATGAAATTTACGAAGACAAAGCACGAAACGGTTAGTGATTCTTATGATAGAATGCAGGGGCTGTTGAGCGGGGCAAAGCATGCTTTGCAAAAAAAATACACTGACGAATACGTTAAAAGCACAGATGACTCCGTGCAGGTTAAGGAAAGTGAACTAATGATTAGGCCAGTTAAGGACGTAGCCTTAACGGCGTTCATTCGCGGACTTCCTGACGAAATGGCGACCTTTGTGGATACGAGTCGTCCAAAGGATTTAGCGGAAGCATACGAGTATGCTTTACATGTCGAAGAAGTGAAGAACTATAACTCCACTTCAGATTTATCGGTCTCAACCTATAGGGTGGCACAACAAGCCCCCTTGGATGTGACAAATAAAACAGATAAGGCATGAAAAATGCGATGTTCAATTCGGCATACCCTTCGCCAATATTTCAACAATTCCCTGGATACCCTCCTGGCTACTATGCCCAAGACACCCGCGAACTCAAATACCAAGAAATCAGACAAAAGTATCAAACTCCCGGCAGGACATCAGCGGAATTCGAAAACGAATGCAAGGCCAGTTCTAAACTTAGACGACAGTTTTCGACCTCCGAGCGGTTTTAAGGCAACTAACATGGACGAAAGCACAATTGCATCAAGGCTACGAAATCGCAACCTTAGACTCAAAATCACAAAAACTCCCTCCTCCAGTGAAGAGTCCTCTTTATCTGAATCATCATCTGAAGAAGGAGATAATGAGGATTCTGATGCACCCGTCTGTAGAAAGAGTCGCAGCGTCCTGCCAGACGTAGGCCCTGCGCAATTGACCCTGAAAGGCAATGATCCACCTAAAAGCGCACCCCCGCGTTTACCCCCAATGGCTCCATGGATACCTCCCTTATGCGATCCCTATGTTGATGTATACATAGACGGAGCAAGCGTTCCTGATTCGAAAGGCAACTCTCGAGCTGGAATTGGCGTATGGTTTGGCCAGAACCATCCGCTAAACGTCTCGCAAGCAGTTACAGGACGCCAAACAAACAATGCGGCAGAAATCAAAGCGGCCACGATAGCCGCTCAGAGGGCCACAGGCGCAGGAATCCAACAGCTTAGAATTAATACAGATTCCAAGTTTCTCATCGACAGTGCAACCGTTTGGATCCCTAAATGGGAGAAGAACGGCTGGGAAACTGCAGCACGAAAGCCCGTTGTCAACAAAGCCGAATTTTAAAATTAAAAGCCGCTTTAGAACCCTTACAGGTGACATGGAATTATGTTCCTGGCCACCAAGGGATAGAAGGAAATGAAGAAGCGGAGTAATTGGCGAAAGAGGGAACAGAGCTAGATTCCATACAAGAAACTAGCACCTTCCAGACAGAACCTTTAGGTTTTCATCATAAGGACTCTACACCTCCAGCACAAGTTATCGTGGATATCAGCCCAACCTAAATGGACAGCGAAGACAGCGATTTCGAGGAGATTCGCAGTCTTAATCCGAAGGATTTAGAAAAATTATTAAACAAGTTTAATGAATCCCTTGCAGAGCACAAATCTTGGTTCTGGGATAATGAAGGTGCTGATTCCGTCATTCAGATTCCTTGCACTCATGTTTCTGAAGGGGAAAATAATCAAGAACTTTTGGAAGAATTGAAAAAGCAAGATCGCTGCGGAGAATTTGATGATGATGAATTCACGCTCAAGGTGAACAGCTTCCTAAAGGCTTTTGAAGAACATCAAAAATCACTGCAGGAAGTCGGCAACTTGACTAAACAAGACATCCATACAACCTTAGGGGGACTTGCATGTTGGTGGCGGAAGTGAGAACGTGGTTAGTGTCAGGTGGTGAGAGGATTTACGGAATTTGTGTGGTAGGTGTGAGTGGAGTGTAAGGGTGGAAGCGGAGGAGGTGAGTAGGGTTGTGTGGGGTGAATTGGGGAGATAAAAAGTAATATTGAGAGTGGGTGTGAGGCGGGATATAGCAAATTGGGAAAGTGAGGTTAGGTTAGCAAGGAATCGGGGGAATTTGTGGTCAGAAGTCTTGGGCCTGCAAGGGTCAAGGGTGGTGCTCGAAAATTTGGGGGGTTGTTAAGTGAGGGAAAGGGGTGTCTGCAAGGGCTGTGAGGAATAGAAAAAAAAAAAAAAAGGAAATAAAGAAAAATTTGGCGGCAATAGACAGCATTCTGCAGAGACATCTGGCGGTAGCAGAGGGTACTGCATGGAGAGGTCCCAGTTACCGGCGGCAAAGCGGGAGGTTGGTAGTGAGAGTACTGGTAGTGACGGTGACGGGGAGAAAATTTTCCACGTGCCACGACAGCCAACAGAGCGTGGCTCAGTGTCTAGTAGCGCGTCAGGGAGTGGGAGGAAGCGGGACAGTGGGAACGAAGGAAGAGAGAAGGTGAGGGAGAGAACATCGAGCGTAAGTGACGGGGAGGATCTCTTGAAAAGGAAAAGAGACAGCCAAGAGAGTCCGGACAAAAGCGTGGTAGAGAGTCCGTTTAAAAAAAGCGGTAGAACCAGTAGGACACCCCCCCAAAAAATGGGGGAAAATGTGGAGAAGGAGGCTCTCGGTATACTGATAAGCGAGATCAGGGGGCTGAGGGAGGAATTGAGAATTAGAGATGAGAAATGGGAAAAGGAGATGAAAGAGATGAGGGAGGGAGTAGGGTCGTTAGAGAGGGAAAGGAAAGAAAAAGAAATTAAAATAAAGCAGATGGAAGAGGAAAATAGGGTGTGGAAGGAAAGGACGGAAAAAAGGCTTGAGAAGATGGAGGGCAGGACGGAAATGGAAGGCGGAGGTGGGGGGAGCGAGATTAAAGGTATTTGGGAGAGGGTAGAAAATCTGATAGAAGAGAAAGTGGGAGAGCGTAGGAGTGAGAAGGAGGAGAGGGCGGATAGGGAAAGGTTAAGGGCAATGGAGTTGAGAATGGAGAGAAAAGAGAAGGCAGACAGGAGGAATAATATTGTAGTAAAAGGGTTGAAGCTAAAGAACGGGGAAGAAAGAGAGGGTGTGGAAGCGCTGCTACAGAGCATAGGGTGGGTCAAAGGCAGGGTAGGGAAAGTTAAGTTGGAGGGGAGAAAGGACAAGGAAGTGGCGGTTGTGGAGATGGAGAGCTGGGAAGAAAAGTTGGGGGTAATGAGAAATAAAAATAGGATACAGGATAGGAGAGTTTTCATCGATCATGATTTAACGAGAAAGGAAAGGGATTTGCAGAGAATGCTGAACGACAGGGCTAGAAGGGAGAAGAGTGAAGGGAGATCGGCGAAGGTAGGATATAGAAAAAAAAAATAGACGAGAAAATGTGGGTGTGGGATGAGGAGAAAGAGGTGTTGAAGGAGGTGCAGGGGAATTTGTTTCGTAGGCATTAGGGGGGTGGGGGTAATGCAGGATAGAGGAGGATTGAAGGTGTTGTATTGGAACGTAGCAGGGATAAGGAAGAAGGATGAGGAGTTCTGGAGGTATGTACAAGAATTTGATGGTGTGGGACTGGTTGAGACGTGGGTAGAAAGAAAGGAATGGGACAGAATAGAGCCAAAACTGCCAAGGGGGTACAAGTGGAGACTCTAGGAGGCGGTCAGAGTGAAGAAAAAAGGAAGGGCTAGTGGGGGAATTATAACGGGGGTTAGAGATGGATTAGAGGAAGAAGTTCATGGAGAGAAAGAGAGGGAGGGAGTGCAAATGAGGGAAGTAAAAATAGGAGGGATACCGTGTAAGTTTGTGACAGTGTACAATAAGGATGGGATGGAAAGAATTAAAGAAAGGGTGGAAGAATTGCTAGGCGAAAGAGAGGAGGGTATGGTGATACTGGGTGGGGATTTTAATGCGAGGATGGGAAGGGAAGGGGGCCTTTACAGGGAAGGGGAGAGCTTCAAAAGGAATTCGAAGGAATGGTATGGCTAATGGGGACGAAGAGGGAGAATACACGTATGTAAGTAAGGTGGGGGTATCGGTGATAGACTACGTGGTAATGAATATGCAAGGATGGGAGGAGACGGAAAAATTCGCAGTAGAGGGGAGGGTGGAATCAGACCATCAGCCATTAAGTCTGTGGATAAGAGGTGAGGGTGGAGGAAGACAAGGCGGGGAAGAAGTCTCGATAGGGGAGAGGGTGACCTGGACGAGGGAGGCGATAGAGAAGTATCAGGAGCGGCTAGGAAAGGTACGCTTTGGAGGGGAGTCTGTGGAAGAGATATGGGAGGATCTGAAAGAGAACGTGAAAGGGTGTGTGCAAAAGAAGGTATTCAGAAAGAAGAAGAAAGGAATGGTGAAGCCATGGTGGGATAGGGAATGTAAAAAGATGAAAAGGAAGGTGAAGAGGAAGTACAAGAAGTGGAAAGAGGGTAATGCGAGAAGGGAGGAGTACGTAGAAACGAGGAAGGGGTTTAGATTGATGTGTAAGAAGAAAGAACAGGAAAAGGAGAAAGAGCTGGAAGAGGAGTTAGCAAATGTTAAGACGGAGGGGGACGTCTGGAAGATAATAAATAGGTTTAGGAAGCGCAGGGTGGGGGTCAGCGAGAAGATAGGGAGTGAGGAGTGGAGGGAATTTTTTAAAGAATCGTTCCAGGGCTCAGATTCAAGGAAGACGGATGGGGGAAGTAGAAGAACGGGGGAGGCAGAGATTGAGGAGTTGAATGACGAGGAGATAGAGATGCAGATAAGGAAGTTGAAAAGGTCAAAAGCAGCAGGGCTGGATGGGGTAGAGAACGAAGCATGGCTGTTTAGTACACAAGAGGTTAGGGAGAGGCTGAAGGAGGTAGTGAAGAAAGTTTGGAGGGGTGAGGGATTCCCAGGAGGGTGGAGAGAAGGCTTAATAGTGCCACTGTATAAGAAAGGGGATAGAGATATGCAGGAAAATTATAGAGGGATTACGCTAATGAATACGGCGTATAAAGTATATGCGATGGTGGTGGCAGAGAGACTGCGGAAGGATGTTGAGGGGAAAGGAATATTGCCGGAGACGCAGGCGGGATTTAGGGCGGGTAGGAGTACTATCGACAATATTTACGTGCTGCAGCACGTGGTAGATAGAGAATTAGCGAAGAAAGGGGCGAGAGTGTACGCGTTTTTTGTGGATCTCAAAGGCGCGTTTCCATCGGTGGATAGGGGGAGGTTGTGGGAGGCGATGGAGGATAGGGGAGTAGAGAGGGGCCTAATTGAAAGGGTAAGGGAGATATATGAAGAGACAAAAGACAAGGTAAGAGGAGGGGAGGGGATTTCGGAGGGATTCTGGATGGATAGGGGGTTAAGGCAAGGGTGTCCACTTAGCCCAACGCTTTTTGCGATTTTAATTGCGGATATGGAAAGTAAGCTGGAGGCCGGGGTGGTAGGAGGAGTCAGGATAGGAGGGGTTAGAATTTGGTCACTAGCGTATGCAGATGACATAGTGTTGCTGGCAAGCAGCGAGGAGGCCTTAAAGGAGATGATTAAGAGGTTGAGAAGATACCTGGATAAAAAGGGGTTAGAGCTGAATGTGGAAAAGTCCAAGGTTATGGTGTTCAGAAAAGGAGGGGGAAGGGATAAGGGAAGGGAGTGGAAGTGGAAGGGAAAGGAGGTGCAGGAGGTGAAAGAGTTTGTGTACTTGGGCTTCGTGTTTCGAAGGAATGGTGGAGTGGATGGTCACATAAAACAAATGAGGAGGGCAAATGTAGTGATGAGGCAGGTGTGGGGGTTGGGAAAGAAGTTATTCGCAGATGATTTTGGAAGGAGAATGAAATTGTTTGATTCACTAGTGATGAGTGTGCTATTGTATGGGGTAGAAGTGTGGGGGTGGAAGGAAAGTGAAGAGGTTAATAGAACGCAGGAGAGGTATGTAAAGTGGACCCTGGGGTTGGCAAGGAACACGCCTAATTATATTGTCAGGAGGGAGACGGGGAGAGCGAGTGTAGGAATTCTAGCAGGGAGCCGGGCGTGTAAATATGAGGAGAAATTTTTGGAAGAGGGGGGAAGTAGGCTAGTTAGGGCGTGTTGGTGGGAAAAGGAGAACAAGGGAGGGGGTGGGAAGATGGAGGCTGAGAGGGAAAGGTATTTTAGAATGAATGGACTGCAGATGGATGAAGTGAGAAGGATGCACGAGGAAGGAAGGAAGGTTTATGACGTGGTTAAGCAAAACGGCATGGAGAGAGAGAAGACAGAAGGGGAAGAGAGAATAAGAGAGTTAAGATTCAACGGGAACTATGTGTGGATTATGCCAAGTGCAAGAGCGCAATATTTATGTGAGAAAGGAGAGAAAGGAAGTCAGGAGCTTATAGCGAGGATGAGGTGTGGGTGCATGGAGGGCTTCAATAGGTTCTGGCTCTCGCGAGAGAAGAGGATGTGTGAACTGTGTGGAAAGGGGGATGCAAGAGTGGAGCACTGGTTGGAGGAGTGCGTGGAGGTAGAAAGAAGTGAGATAAGCATGGAGGTATTGTTGCATGAAAAGGGGGAAAAAAGGGCAGTAGCATGGGTGAAGGGAGTGTTGGGTAAGATGGAGATGAAGAGAAGGAAGGAGGAAGAGGAGTGGAGAAGGAAAGATTGTAAATAGGAGAGAAAGTAGATATAAGTAACATGTAAATATTGTAAATAGTAGATAAGTAGTAGGTATTAGAGCGATAACAGAGGTTGGCAAGCGAGGCAATGCGAAAAAGTAGGGATATGCGAGCGAGGCGAAGCGAGGAAGGCAAGGCGATACGAGCGTGCGGCTTAGAGATAAGGAATGGAAGGATGTTAGTTTTTAAGGGTTAGTTTTAAGAAAATTCTGTAAAAAATGGATGTGTAAGCAAGTCAATTTTTTAAGGCCAGCAGGCTGAAAAATAAACGTTTATCTATCTACAACCTTAGGCTGTAGCAAGGTCGTCGCACCCCAGCGACGAAGTACCGTGCGTTTTGCTGACGTTCCCGAAGAAATTAATTCTCCTCAGATAAAGGACCCTGTATCACAGCAATCACACTTTACAACCCCCTTGCCTTCCATAGTACTGGTAGCATGGTCAACATCCTTTGCGAAGACAACGAGTCGGGAGGAAGAGCTGAGTAGTCCAATTGGAGGAAAGAAGATTATCAACCACGAAGGTTACAATGTTCTAAACCTGCCCAAGAGATAAGATTGACCTCACCAGTTTCAAGACTGAACCTTGAGATACCTTATATAGACCCACCTACACCACAGGATGAAAAATAAGGATCCTCAGAAATGTGCTTAGATCCAACTGAAGAGTCTAACATAAACCGTCAATGGAAGGAGCCATTGACATATCGCCGTGACAATTACGCACATTTTATTTCAGCAGACTGCGAACCTACAAACTCGATCGCCAAGCTCCTGGTGGCTACCGTGCGTCTTGATCTACAAGACCTCTGAGAAAGCCGACCTCGGAAGGGGCAAATCCTGGTCACTCCTAACGGTCGATACAAGACGTATTCTATCGTTGTAAAAACGAGACATTTCGATGAAATTGACTGGAATGACGTGATTGCTGGACTAAAGAACCTTCGCCTCGCTCTAGAAAAAGATGAGCAGAAAACATGCCGGATTGAAAATTCGGGAGACTTGCTTGGTTCGCTGCCCCAAAATAAAATGCGCGATACTTTGGCCCCTATTCTCCGGGGTGGTAATATCCAAGTCACCCTTTGTCATGGTAGATCTAAAGTGCCCCCGGAGGACTTAAGACAAGAAATAATACGGGAATGTCACGAGAGTCTAGTGGGAGGACACTTCGGTGTGACCACAACATACAGGCGCGTCCAAGAACGATTCACACGGCCCGGCCTGCGAGACCAAATAAACAACAACATACGAAATTGTCGTAGTTGTCTGGAAAATAAACTCATGCGAGCCCGTACACACGAGCCAATGGTGATTACCGATACACCATTTGGCGTATTTGACAAAGTGTCAGTTGACACTGTAGGAAAACGCCCTACAACCCCGAATGGGAACCGACATATACTAACTATGCAGGACAACTTCAGCAAGTATTGCATAGCGGTACCCATTCCAGTTGTTAAAACAACCACCATCGCACATGCCGTTGCTACTCACCTCTTCTCTCTATACGGTGCCCCGGAGTGCATCCTGAGTGATCGAGGAGGAGCATTTGTGAGTAAAATGATGCGGAAAATGGAGAAACTTTTCAACGTAAAACAATTGACGACTTCTGGGTATCGTCCTCAAACGAATGGATCCCTAGAGAGAAGCCACATAGTTTTAACCGATTATATAAAACATTACGCGAACGATTATGACGACTGGGACAGACTGCTTCCATTCGCCATGTTTGCGTACAACACGTCGGTTCATGAAGCGACGGAGTTTACTCCCTCCGAATTGGTCTTCGGAAGAACCGCACGGGTACCCACCTCGTTTCCGTCTGATGACCACTTGGAAACCTATGGCACCTATTTGCATGACCTAATCATCCGATTAAACGAAATTCAGAAAATCGCCGCAAAGAATCACCTTGATACAAAGGAAAAGTCAAAGAAATACTATGATCAAAGGAATAGGCCGCTAAACGCGAAAGTGAACGATCTAGTATAAGTGATGAAAGATATACGCAGTGGAAAATTCAATTCGCGAAGTCATGGTCCATATAAGGTCGTGGGACTAACCGATAAACATAATGTAATTCTAGAAAGTGAAGATGGCTCGCGATTTATGAAACATGCCGACAAGCTTGAGGTAGTTAAGATTTAAGCTGGTTAAAACAATGGAAATAAAGTACTATTTTCCTTTATATAAAGCAACGATGCAATTGCGATTAGGAATCTAAAAGAAATTAGGCCAACCTTAGAGTATTTTGTGAAACAAGGTTAACACAGGCATTAAAACTAAAGGTAGAAAAGAAAGGAAAAACTGAAAATATATTAAATCCGGATAAATTCAATGAAGTGCGGGATTACCCAGGAATTATTTTGTTCCAAAATAATTCCGGGGTGGTGAGCCGCTCAATTGTTTTTTTTTCTTTTTTTTTCTCTCCATAATTTTCCCTAATTTATTCAGGGCGTAATAAAATTCACTACAAAATAACTTCGATAGTTATTTTCAAGAACTCTTTATCAAAGATATACAGAATCATTTATTCCTAAATGATTCTGGGGTGAGGCCGATGCTTTCTTCAATGTGTAGTGACTGCTCCTACCCTTAAATAAATCCTAGACTGTAATCAAGTGTAATTTAATTAAAGGTATACAAAAATTTTAATAGGTAAATGTTAAATTAAGCAAATTAAAGTATTTCCAAACGCAACTTCTGTTCATAGGAAAATAAAATAAAAGCATAATTTTTCAATTGTCCTAAAATGTATGGCCCGTGTCTGTGGATCCTTCTACATATGTTATGTATATGCAGCGACTGGCATTGGACATGGCAAACAGCTGTACATGATCACTCCCCTCACCAGCAGTACCGGAATCTACTACGAGAAGGAGGGACTCATGCGAAGGAGTGTTAGTGTCTGGAGACTCACCATTTTCATGGACGTTCAAAATTATCAGAACTGCCTAGAGACATATGGACGCAGAACCAAATCTCTACTGGAAAATTGCAAAGTGACACTCGGCGAAGACTGCATCCACATCTTCGAATCTTACCAATTGTCTAGAAAACACGACTTTGCTGAAAATCGCTTGAGGGACATTCAACTCGAGATGGAAGAACTGGAATGTAGGGCTGAGAATCTTCATCCACAAAACCTACCGACGAACATCAGACAACGGAGAGCATCCCCGATGCTAGGATTTCTGGGTGGAATAATCGGACCTGTTGCAGGACTTGTCACCTATGATGATGAGCAACTATTAGACGCAAAAATCAACGAAGTAAATGATGCACAGAAGGTGAGATAACCTCATTGGGCAAAAAACTCATGTTTTGAGAGCTAATCTCGAGCAAATTCATCGAAGAGAAGAAAATGAAGAAAGACAGCTTAATCAGTTTAAACTTGATTTAACCAATACTGCAGTGGCGGTCAATCAAATTAGAGAACATATGTCACAAATAAACTACACAAATACTTTGAATCAAATGTTAAGAATGATGGGAACCGGATTGGATAGCTACACAAGATCAGCCGATCAACTCCTAGATGCCATACACGATGCTAGAAGAGGACATCTACATCCCTCTCTGTTAACCACTAACCAGCTAGAGGTTGTGTATCGAGATTTACAGGACCATGCTCCCAAACTCATGTTTCCTACTTAAGGACCAAAAGTCAGTATCGAGGAATCGGCACAATTATCAACATCAACGATCATGGTGAGGAATGGATCTTTGAGGTTCGTACTGGATATACCACTCCTTGACAAAACAGATTATCAACTCTACCATATTCATTCAATACCCGTACCGCAAGAAATATTTGGAACCAACTCTGGCCGGGCGTATATAAATTCTAAGTGTAGATATATCGCCGTAGATTAATCTCAAAGAACCTACATCCTAATGACAGAAGATCAATTCTTAGAATGTAAGTACCTTCAGCAATATCATCTTTGCAAGGAAGATATTATCATCCACGAGACGCCGTCCAGTAAAACTTGCGAAAGTGAGATGCTGCTCCACCCAACAAAGACACGTTTGAAATCTGCGATATCAAAATTTCATACCGGAGCGACCCTTATTGGATCAAGATGAAGACTTTAGCGGGATGGATTTACTCTCTCGACAGGGAACAGTCAGCAGAAATAATCTGCCCAATGCAACCCTTAATAAAAATTCAGTTATCAAAATTGAGAATAGTCCAATCAGCTCCAGGCTGTATATTGAAAACAGAGTCCGAAATTTAAACCAGTCTTTCAGTCAATCGACATTCTACAGAGTTCATTTATGAGCCAGCTCTACATTTAGACCTAACAAAAATATCACCTATCGTCGGACACAATAATAAGAAAATTAACATCACGGAATTAATGCTTATAACATCATCAAAAGAAGCTGTTACCTATCGACAAAATTACAAACATGAAGAATCGTTATGGGAGATCGAGAAGAAATTAGAGGAATTCAGTGATCGCAAGGCATTCCGCAAAAATCATTTAAACCTTACTCATGGCTCCTATATTGGATTAGGATTATTAACAATCCTGGGACTAATAACCTATTTTTGTCACTCTCAAATCTCAATAGTAATATTAGCCTGTGTCGCTTGTATTAGGAAGAAGCGATCTAGGAGGTCCAGTATTAGTGACATTAAACGAAATACTAAAAATTTCGAAAATGCTGACTTCGGACAACACCATGAAAATGAGTTTAAATTACCAACAATAGCTCCAAGAGCCACTAACACCAATTCAAATCAAATCCTCTCCGAAGAAATCATCCAGCGGGCTCCTGAAAATGCAGCCAATGCATCAAAAGTATCGGGGATGCCCTTGCCCAAAGTACAACTACCAGTGCAAACACTTCAACCCAGGTGAAGTGATCAGTGATTATGAGTGATACCTATAAAAACAAAAGAGAAAGAAGCCCCTAAGTGTTAATACGCAGGGAAATCCAAAATTTCAAAAATGGCTAGCATTAAATGTAAATTACATTACTTTTTTATATAATGACTAAGGCGCTTGTGTGAATGG
>CAKNXH010062733.1:429791-457284 GCA_932178445.1 Andricus quercusramuli
ATCCGCAGGTTTTAGTTATCATTCGGTGAAATTAAAGTGAAAACGGAAAATCATCCGCTTAAATCTGATATGCGTCTAGTCCAAAACATCGACTCTGGAAACAGTCCGATTCTATTCAAAATTATTCGGCTGGTTTAAGTTTAATTTCATGGAATGCAAGGGAAATCGGAAAATCGTCCGCTTAAATCCGAAATTCATCCAGTCAAAAACATTGACTCCGGAAGCAGTCCGATTCTATCCAAAATGTATCCGCAGTTGTGAGTTGTAATTTGGTGACATTCAAGTGAAAACGGAAAATACTACTGCATAGTAGGGTATATACAAAAAATTAAATATTTTGCTTTCGTTTTTGGGTAGAGCGTCAGAAAAAACCACAAGAGCGATAACGAAACTTAGAAAAGAAACAAAAATAATGAGAATTTCGATAAAGACGTGAATAGTAAGACGGAAAATGATGAGAAAACTAATGAGCTTTTGAACAAGGATGATGATAATTATATGGTTCCCATAGAAAATGAACCTTTTCATGAAAGTGAATCTACTGCTCTGTTGGAAAGAAGAAGCAGTTGATGGGAATGATGAAAGATTTTATGGCGATTTGGAAGAAGGAGCAGGCAAAAATCGGAATAATCGCATCCGTCAGACCATATAATACACGGTTATGACCGGACACAATCAGGATTCATCACATCCGACAGACCGTACAAAACACAGACTAGACTGGACACAATCCGGATTTATCGCATCCGGAAGACCGTACAAAGGACGGACTTGACCGGACACAATTCGGACTAATCGCATCCGCCAGACCGTATACATAACCTTTTAAAATTTTTGGATAAGTTTCGGATTCCGCAATTAAATTATTAAATATGCCTCGGGGCACCAAAGATTTTCGGCCCGGCACTGGTCGTTTCTCACAAGCGCCAGCAATTTTCTTGGTTAGTATATAAGGACCGTTCCAACCGATATACTCATCGTGCGATATGTCAGACCGTATAACTTTCGGATTCTACCGGACAATATACAGATTTATTATTTTTTTCGTTCTACTTCATTCAGAAAATTTGTAAATACACTGAGATAGAATCCGAATGACGTCCCGGACACAATCCGGATTGATAGCATCCGTCAGACCGTACAAAATGCGGACATAACCGGATCCAACCCGGACTGATCGAATCCATCAGACCGTACAACTTTCGGATTCTATCGGATGATATTCGGATTAATTTTCGTGCTCCTTCGACCAGACAAATTTCGGACAAATTTCCGAATCCGGAATGTGTCTGAACTTTTTCCGGAATTTTTAGCAGGGTAGTTTCCATTTTCACGTTTCTAATCGTTTCTCCAAGTTTCAACGAAATATATTTATTATTGTGGACACAAACATGCTAATATCGCAAGTAACAAATCCTTAAGTTTGTGAAGTTGTGGAAAATTATTCTTTATGAACTTGTTCCTACAATAAAAAATACTTTTATAATAAATTACTTGCTCTTTATTTAAAAATTTAAATCTAAATATTATTTTTATATTCTCTAAACATCATAAATGTGTCTACGCACCATACCCGCACTGGTACGCACCACGTGCGACGCACGACGTGAGGGTTCACCTCTTGCGGCGCCCTTGTCCCGTATATGAGGACGCAGTTGCGTCATCTTCTGCGCGCACGCCGTGCGAGAAAGCCTGTACGCGGTGCGATGCACAGTGCGCGCATTTAGCTATCTGGGACCCCACTATTTTGTTTGAGGTTATGTATGTATACATAAAAAATATTTTACTTACCGCAGACGAGATTAACACTGTAAATGTCAAAATGTGGAAGTCCTGACACGTACGCCACTGATCATAATATATTATCGAAATTGTCTTCCACATGTAAAAAAACCGGTAACGCCGAAAAGGAGAATAAAACAAAATATTAATAAACACGCGCACGATTCGACACACATCTAGAGGAATGGAGGGCCGCAGAGTTAATTTCTGTTCAATCTTGTTTTTTCTTTATTATTCAAACAACAAATATTAGCATGTTTGTGTCCAAAATAATAAATATCTTTCGCTGAAACTTTATTAAGAGACGTGAAAACGGTCATAAGCAGTTTATTTTTGGTTTAAATAATTAAAAAAAAAGGTAATTTTTGTTTTAGGTCATCAGTTTTAAATTATTTAAACTAAAAATATACTTTTTACCTACGTCTTTATGTTTTTTGTCAGTTTTATGTGCCTGTATCTTGTAGTTGCAGCGAAAAATATTTATTATTGTTAATATAAACATGCAGAAACTAAATTGCTAATGCCCAACTGAAATCTATAAATATTCCTTCCACCCATAATAAAAAATACGTTCATGATAAAGTACCTGCTCTTTATTTAAAAGTATCAATGCAAATATTTTCTGTACCCTCTAAAAATCTTATATCTGTGCACGTACCATACCCGCAGCGGCACGCATAACGTGCGACCCTCACGACGTGCGACACACCTGTCACGCATATGAGGACGCAGCTGTGTCATCCCCTGTGCACGCGTTGTGCGAGAAAACCCGCACGTAGTGCGACGCACGAGCGTCGCACCGTGCGCGCATTTTGCTATGTGGGAATGCTGAAAGCACCCTCTATATCCAAGAAATCGACCACAGACCAAATCCATTTCAAATCAGGCAGGTTCTACACTTGAAGTTGCAGAATCTCTCGGGGACAAAATATGTTGTTTTTTAGAGTAAAGTAGGCGATACGTATTTTTGCGATTTGTGAAAAAAAAAATTTTACCGAGTCATGCGTATTTGAATTTTTGGCTTTGTTTTTCTAAAAAACCCCAATTTTTTCTTTAAACTCGTATAACTTGAAATTTTTTGCTGAAACAATTTGAGTTACAAAATGAATGTCAAAACAAGAATTTTTTTGACTGAAAAGTTTTTATATTCAATATATTAAAATATATTTCACATTTATCCAGGTACTTCTCAATAATGTATAAAAACTTAATCTGAATCTCAGTTTGAAAAATAAATAAATAATACCTGGATAAATGTGAAATGAAATAATTTCAATATTCGAATTTATGAAAAATAATTTTCTGATGATAAAAATTGTTCAGCCCACGTAAAACTAACATGGAGTTTTCCTCATATGAAGGTAGATATTTTTTTAATATTCAACAAAAATGGTGGGTATTTCCATAAGCCAGGAATCAAGCCAATTTTTTGTTTATGGAAATTGAATTTTTTCATTTTTCTCGGAAATGGTACAAGATATCATAAATGCGTAAGAGAACTTTTTGTAGAACTTTTTTAAATGTGCAAACTATTTCCTCAACATTTTTTTGCCCGCATTAAACTCACAAGATATTTTCCTTATGATAGTAAAAATTCAACAAAAATCCATCCAACTGCCAATTCGTCTTCTTCATCCCGTCCTTGAATGAATTGTGGACGACGTGCAAGCCACAGCTATCAATGTTCAAAAGAGAAAACAACCCACCTCGCTGTTCTCGCAACTCAGCACACAAATCATTCAAGAGCTTCCAATTGACATTAGGGCCATCCATAGAGAGTTGGGTTATCTTTCCAAGCAAAGTAGGACTATTGTCGAAGCACCCTTTTAGTCCTTGGGAGTAAATCCTGGGCTCGCGTGGATGAGAGGAAAGCCGACCCGGCGTATCTTGACGCCACCTCATTTTTCTCACCATCCCAGAATCTGACTCCAATATCCATTTGTTGAAGTTGGGAGATTTTATTTAATGTTTTATCAAAACCGACAACTATTTCCGAGCTACCGCTCACAGTGTTTACCAGCTCCTTCAAAAAATAAGGTGCAAGGCCATGCGTTATTAAATAACCTAACTTGGTTCGCCCCATTGCCATTTTTGCTGCAATTTTGCTGTCCGGAAACATGATTTCAAAAAGGGTCTCACTGGAACCTGCACTACGATAAGACCCATGGGTCGAAATCGTTTCTAACGCCCAAAGAATTTCAGCGGACGTCACGTTCTCTCCCAATATATATCTCTCCATAACAGCAGGAACAGGACTTGACTCTTGAGCTGGGTCAGGGCATGAGTTGCCATAAGCCGGGGGATCATCTGGGTCCGGGTCCTTCCTGGCTGGTTCTTCCTTTTGAGAATCTGTCAGGACAAAAGGATAATAATGTTTAGCGCCCCTATTATAGTTCTGAAATTTTCTGAGGCCGAGGGGATACAGTGATACAGTACTTTCTGATATGTTCCAATTTAGAATACTTTTAGAAATCAAATTTTACAAAAACTAAAGAAAATTTCGAATTTGAATTTAAAAAATACCAAACATTACGAATTTCTGTAGGAAAACAGCAAAAATAAATAATCTTTACAAAAAATTGCCACTTTTAGTTCTTTCAGAATTAAAATTTGAAAATTGGTTAAGAAAGAAAAGAAGAAAAGCTGATTTTAAGGACCATTCAGGAACTGCAAAAATAATGGGATCTTGTCAAGCTCAAGAGAAAATTGGCATTCATTCTCATCTTGAGATAGGCCTGCGAGCTTTACTTCACTTTTAGGCTAACCCTAAGGGAAAGATAATAAAGTTACATACCACAGCTCTTTTGGTTGACACCTCCGGTGTAATTCAAAATAGATATGTTTGTTCGCTGTACCGCAGCGTTCCTTTGATGATTCTTCCCCTTCTCGTGACTGGCAAAGGCAACTCTTCCCATGGTGTCTATTTTAAATGATTTGATGCACCACTTGCATCGTGCATATTTTCTGTCCTTTGGATCAACACTGCTCCAGGGATACGCCTCCTCAAAACGAGATGAGTAACTTTTCATTTTTCATTAGCGAAGCGGGAACTGAAAACACGAAAACCTTCCTTCACTGAGTACAACTTCCACAAATAAAACATACTTTACTTCAAACACACAGCATAAGCAGGGCTCCCACAGCTAATGCACTTCAAAAAAGTGACAAAACTGACCAATTTGATGTAAAAAGTGACTAAAAGTGACTAATGTTCACACAAAAAGAGGTGTTATATGCCCATAGTTTATGTATACTTATCGCAACAGCCTAAACCGAAAATTTGAGTTTTTCTTTTTGCGGCTATTTTCCGAAAATATAATGCTATATAAGCAAACAATTTCGGAAAGAGATTGATTTTTAGAATTTCTATCAACTTTTTTGAAAGTTCTTTTTTTTAGGTCACGTTTTTCAAAAAATGTAACCAGATAAATAAATGTTATGAATTCAGATTTGATTACTGGGACATTTTTCAGAAGATCATAAAAAGTTTCTTGTACTAGCGATAAGTAATGAAACGATTTTTTTTAAAATTTTCAAACCAGATAATATTTTCATTAAACAAAAAATAAGTATCAAAAATTGAAAGAAAATAGATTTAAATTTTGGAATTTTTAATACACCATTGGACTTAAGTAATATTTTTAATAAGGAGGTTAAACTTATTTTGTGACATTTATATTATATTTTTTAAGATATATAATATGTTAAAAACCTTCTTTTACTCTCACTAAATTTTATATAAACAATGATTCATGAAAAAGTCATCTCTATCAAAAAATTCGATCAACATACCTACATGGAAAAGAGAGCGTCAATAAAACAGAAGATATTTTTTCCGAGAAAAGAAGCAAGAGAAATTACTATAGGGGATTCCCAGAAAAACACAACTTTACTTTTGTTTTTAAAGGATAAAGTTTAAGTCAATACACTTCCTAAACTTACATCTTAAACTAATACTATAATAGTATTTAAACCGATAAGAACTATGGGAATAGTTCCGAAGCGACTGTTAAAATTGACGGAAATATATTTTGCTTCTAGTTATTAGAAAGCGAAGTTTATTCGTAAATTGAAATAATACTAGTAAAAATACATGTTTATTTTTACTTTATATACCTGTGTGTAACTCCTATTAATTATTAGGTTCACAATTTCACTAGACAATGGGCAAAAAACACACAAACCACGAAAACATTGGCTATGCCACGATCAGCCAAAACAATTGAATATCAGAATTCGCGCTATAACGTTGCGCAAGCGGCGCCGATTGTCCTGCAGTCGGTAACAGCTCAAACGGTAACAGTAAAGTCGATAAAAAGGAGAGTGTAATTCAATGCCTTTGCTAGCCGCTACCCCACCACTACGACTCCTAGCAGTGCTGCCTGCTCGAATTATCCCTATAATAGAGTCTTCATTTTTTTCCCCCGGAGTTCGAACGAAATTCCCGGTTATATCCCGGTTTTTTCCCGGTTGTTCCGAATTCCCGGCTTTTTCCCGGTTTTCCTGGTTCTGTGGCCACCCTGGATTCTGCAACTTCAAGTGTAGAACCTGCCTGATTTGAAATAGATTCGGTCCACAGAATACCCCTTTTGTTCCAACCGCTGCTCCAATTTTTCCACAACAGCATGAAGTGCAGTTTCTACCGAGAAGCCTGCCTGAAAAGCATGCTGCCCTCTATGCAGCGGGGAGGCCAAGAGCACCTCATCCCTAATGTTCTCTCGACCAGCTTCTCCAACGTCTTCAGGATAAAAGACGTTAGGCTGATTGGTCGGAAATCTTTTGCAGCAGTTTAACCCTCCCACCTGGGCAGAAGGTCCATCCGCCCTTGGTGATTTAAAGGGACAGAAGGACCCTACGGTCCATTCCACCTTTTTGTAATCAGCCACCTTAGCAGCGAAATTCCAGACGGCCCTTTCGACCTCTTGGCCCCAACCTTCCTCCTCTTGGTCGGCTCGGATTCGCTGAAAACCCGGGAAGTGAACTTTCATCAGGTGATTCAGCGTTGCTTCTTCGTCTTCGGCAAACTCACCATTATCGAGCCTTATGAGTCCGAGGCGAGCTTCCGGATTTTTTTCCAGGATCTTGAGGAGCCTCGCTGTTTCCGGAATGTTTTCCGATTCCTCACAGAAGCCTCTCCAATCTTCCTGTTTATACTTTCTTATACTATTATTGTATTCACACTGGCAAAGTCTGAAGGCAATTTAATTCTATTTGCCCTGTTGCACAACATTCTTGTCTTTTTACGGAGTGTCTCCAGGTGGGTATTCCACCATTCTGTTTCTTTCCTAGATTTAATTGTGCTTGTAAGGCAATTGTTCTCATATGATGTTCTCAGAGCCCTTCGCAGAAAATCCCCGGCGTGCTCCAACTCACCAATGGTACCATAGCTTGGGGGAAATTCCGCAAGCCTCCCTTTGAGTTCCTCTTTATATGAGTCCTAAAGTGTATTTCTGGGGGTTCTGATCTTAAAAACTACCGGGTTTCCTATGGTTAATCGAAACACGATATATTTGTTGTCTGAGAGACTCCTCATCCGAGACTTTCCAGTCCACTATCCTGCTCCTCAGTACACCCGAACATAGAGTCAAATCGAGAACCTCACTCCTGTCTTTAGTCTGGAATGTGGGAGTATCACCCCTATACCGAATCTCCAGCTCTGTGTACGCTATGTATTCAATTAAATCTCTCCCTCTGGCATTGATGTTTGTCCTTCCCCACACCGTGTGGTGAGAGTTTGCATGACAGCCCAACAGCAGAGAAATCTTGTTCTCTTGACAGTGCCGAATTATAGCCTCCACCTCTCTGAGTGGCGCGGGTCCATCGGCATCGCCAAGGAAATACGCCGAGGCAATGAACACCTCTAGCCTTTCTCCAGTAGAGCCCGTGAGACTCACCTTGACAACGGTGAGATCTCTGGAGCAGAACTTAAGCACCAAAATGGCATCCATACCCTTGACGGCTATGCATGCCTTTGGCGCTTTTTCTCGTGGCCCCTTATATATGGAGTCACATCCTGATAAGCCACTTATCCTTTCCCTGTATAACCATGGTTCATGGATTAGGCTAATTCAGGGCCCCTAGATAGGGTCGGTAGTCCAGAGTCGCAAGGAATCCAGAAGTTCGCACCGCTCGTGGTACACTGCCCCATGAGGAGCCTTCTACCACTAGCGAGAAGCTAGGGAAATAGAAACACCCCCTGCAAAGACCCGCTTTCTGCTGGGGGCTCTTGACATTTTTCAGAGGGCAGTTGCTCTCAGTAGGACCTTGCGGTAGTTGTTTAACCCTTTTTTTAAATTATATATTTACCGCGGTTCTACTGGGAGCCGGTGTCATTTTTAGAAAAAATGGCAGAAAATCGGGTGTAACCTCACGACAGAGTACAGGAAATGCGGCAGGGTTGACTAAACATTCCTGCATGTATTATGCCAGTGCCTGGCATTAGCTAGGCTCAGGCAACAAACCCTCGGGTCCCATTTTATGGAAACAGAGGAAATTACAACGCAATCAGTGGTCAACATACTAGGCTTCGTCAAGAGGTCTGGGGCCGACTGCTGAGAGTGAATAGGTAAGAATGTGGCACAATAGGCTTTATAGCTTGAGCGCCAGGAGAGCTCTCTATGGGTTTCCCGCCCGTTTTAAAACTAACTAACTTACCCACTTGCACAGGAACATGTACAGGATCCTCCCTAGGGAATTTCTTGAAGCAACATCCACGATAATGCAGGAACCTGTACAGGTATTTGAATACTCAGGTTCCTCCACAGGAACGTGCACCGCGTGCAGGCTTTCTCGCACGGTGTGCGCGCAGAGGATGACGGAGCTGCATCCTCATGTGCCGGAAAAGTGCGTCGCACAAGGTGAACCCTCACATCGTGCGTCGTACGTGGTGCCTACGCAGGTTCCTCTACAGGAACATGCGCAAGTTCCCTCGCAGGATCCGCGGCAGGAACCTGCGTACGTTCCTGTACAGGAATTTTCAGCTGGAAATGCGCGCATCTTTGATTCATAGAACTTCTCCATGAAGCTATGTTGTTACCCGCAGCGAATGAGGTACGGTCGCTGAATGACAACGGCTGTGGGTCAGCTTTCCCACCCTGACCAGCCACCGATACTGGGGTTCCGACTCTCTGCATCGTAAAAACTTTGTTTTCTGCCTACCATGACGGCATACAATTTTTTAATCAGGAACTTTGCCGGAAAAATCCCGTTGCCCGCCGTCACAACGTGGAGAGCTGTGTCTAGATGCAGACATCATAAGTACGGACCACATTGAGTCATTTGGTCGGTGGCAATGCACTACATATATCCAAATTCACCGGAGGGACGGTCGGCGACTAATGGCCAGCCACCTGCGTCGACCAAGTATGTGTATGTAGTAGTAGTTCTCTTACGATCCGGATGGGAAATGTTAGTGAAACTAGTCCAACAGATGGCGCTTCGATCAGGTAGTCTGGCCTTTGTATTGAATTGTATAAGGCAAAATAAAAAATAATTAAACATTTTATGCTGTTTACAAATAAACAGAAAGAGAAATATGAAAAAATAAGAATAACTAATAATTCTAAAAAAGAAAGTCATAAAAATATGTAGTTTAATATGAATTATATCTGATTTTGAGATGCATTTCGAAAGCAGTTCAAATATTATATTTCAATGACGTATTTTGATAATATTATTTATTTTATTATTTGTTAGAGTTTAAACAAATAATTTTTGGTTGAAATTGTGAATGTAGCTAATTTCGTACGTTGCCATGATAACATGACATTCAACCAGGAACTATACGCACTTATTACTCATGCTTACCGCACTTATTAAAAACAAAACAACTATTTAAAAAATTAAAAGTTGCACTAGGCTACATTTTTTTCAAAATAATGTTTGTACATTTCTCGCAAGCTACTCATTTTTTTTATTAATTTCCAAATCTCTGCAATGTTTATGAATTGAAAAGTTAGACTACTTGATCGGAGCGCCGCCTCTTGGATTAGTTTCACCGGCATTTGACCCTCCGGATAGGAATTCTTCCCTAACCAATCCGAAGTCATCCAAATAATTCCGAAATCTGTATCCGAACCAGTCCGAGTTGATCCGAACCAATCCGAAAAAAGTTTTTTATTTCGTTCGATCGAAATCGGTTAAAAATTAATCCGACTTAATCCGCTTCAATCCGAACCAAATTTCCAATCCAAATGAATCCAAATTCGGATTGACCTAAACCGATTTTCAATCCGAATGAATCCAATTCAATCCGATCTTGGATTCATTCGGCTTGAAAATCGGTTTAGGTCAATCAGAGTCCGGATTCATTTGGATTGAAAATTTGGTTCGGATTGAGTCAGATTAATTTGTAACCGATTTGGATCGAACGAAATGTATAACTTTTTTCGCATTGGTTCGGATACAGATTCCGGAATAATTCGGAATATATTCCTATCCGATACTTTCGCCAGGGCGCCACAAGAAGAGTCATCGCAACCCTATGCTTACATGAATCCCAATTAGCCAGACAGACGGTCAGCGACTTACGGTTTTCAACTCCCACTCAAATGGACCAAAACATCTAAATTCGAATACCAACGTATAGCACACAGGCACCCAATTGTGAAATCTTCCCATGCGAGCTACTTGTCGTAAATCATAAGGTCTGCTCGAATTCTCATTAATTTATTTATACAAAACAATATGAATTCTGTGATAGGTGAACACATTGACCAACATTAAGTCTGTATAGCGTATTAATCTGGTATCAGAAAAGCATTAATAATGAGTATCAGCGAAAATCTTATTCGGACCGAAAAAAATTCTGGCAGGCGGAACGTTTCATGCGAACCTGAACTTGGCCGAAGTGATAAATGAGGATAGGTCTGTCAATTTGTAATTTATGAAAGAGCAGACGAATATTCTACAGATCCAGGTACAGTAAAGACACATTAGTCAGAAATTATATAGATATTTCATTGATTAAAGATCTAACATTGTGAGTATTTCAGGAAGTAAAATATATGCTTGTAAATGTGCCAATGGTCGAAGAACAGTTTTCTGCTGTTCCCATATAGCAGCCATTATTTATTACACGCGAGATGCTTGTCGAAAATCATAAGGCCCAGAAAATTCTCGGTAAGTTGTTTACACAAAATAGTATGAATCCCGTGATAGAGAAAGACTGTGACGAAAATTAAGTCTATAGTATATTAATGGTGTAGCCACCAACTACCCAGTGGGCACAAAAATTAAGAATGTCCTAGAGACGTCTTCGGGACATCCCTAAGACGTCTTTTGGAATATGTCTTATGCACATCCTGGGGATGATCTTAAGACGTCTAATGTCAGTACGAAAAATGTCCTGAGAACGTCCTGTGTCTTTAAGACGTCTTAAGGACATCTTGAGGACATTGGAAGTCTTGAAGATGTTGATTGGACTGACATTGGACGTCCTAGGAACGTCCCAAGGACGTTCTTGTGATGTTTATGGTTTTGTGCCCAGTGGGAATTAATTACAAAAAATAGTTACCAAATTACAATTATTTTTTTAGCCCCTTCTTGTAGAAGGGATTGATTGTTAATTTTTTTATAGGTGCCCTATTAATTATAATGTATAATTTTTTATAATGCCCTAATTTTCAAAATTTGTTTATAACCTTTTTAAAAAAATTTGGTTGAAGTTGGCACTTGGAGTAAATTAGTCCTATAATGATAAGAACTTACCCTTAACATATAAACCAAAAACAAACAGGGGCAGTTCACCAACGCTTACCCGGCTGCGGCCTTTGTGAATGTTCAAAATTATATCATTTTAAGCAATTTTAAGTTACAAACGTTAAAAATTTTCTTTAAACTGAATACTTTTTAAATTAGAAGTTAAATTATTTTCAAATCGCTTTAAATTATTAATTCTTCAATTGTCATGTGCACATCCAAATTCAGAACTTTCACTTGCAAATTAAAAATGTTGAAAGTGCGAAAATATTTAGATACCGAGCACTTTCAAAGCCGATCGGAGCTGTCAAACGTAACCTGAAGTATATTAAAAACAACATTTTCGTTTAACGCATTAGATGGCGCTTCGAATAATTAAATTTGCCAAATTTAGTAGGATTGTGCATAACAATACATCATTTTATCACAAAACTCTCACTTCATTCAAATTCGATCAATTAAAAAAATATATAATCATGATAAGCAAATTTAGGAAATTAGTTTTCATCACAGCTACCTGTGTATCAATCAATCTTGACAACCTAAAATGACTAAAGCTGTGATTTAAAATAATTTCAACCTCATTATTATTCGAAAAACAGTTATTAATAGCAGCGAAATGTGCAAATTTAAAAGGGATTAAAAATGTTCTATTTTATGGTTGATTTGGGGTATCTAAAAGTATTGAGAAAAATATTGTCGCCACTGGGTATAGAAAGGGATTCAGTTTAACAGATAACTTCTACTGCTATGGGTATTCAAAACGCGCCCAGATAACAAATGTCGATACTGAGCCCACGTGGTGCGTTCACGATGTGCAGAATTTTCGACACGTTCTTTTTTCGGAAGAAAATATATACAGAAATAAAAGTTCGAATAATTTGCTGCCCAGCCAAATAAGTTTCAAAGTTATTGTAGGAGTTTTCATTTGAAAGAAATACACCTGCACTGTGATAGCACATCTGGTAGCACAACGTGCACACCGAGTGTGCTCACCTTGAGTGAACATTGATCACCCTCAGCTCGTGCGTACATCGTGCTTGCGTTCTTGGCAACACATCGTGCAGCTACAGTGCGCCCTCACATATTGCTATCTGGGCGAGGACAAAAACAGTATCGAAAAGGATTCAATAATTGTCATGTCATCAGTGGCCAGAAAACTTTCGAATACTCTTCAATGCAAACCTCCTTGCCAGGTTCTGTTTCAAACAATTCAGTTTCAAACTGTTTAGTTTTGAATATTTGATTTATAATTGCTGATTTTAAATTAACATTCAAATGTTTCTAAATATTAAACAATTGTTCTTTTTATAAGTTAAAAACTTTCAGATTCAATGGGTTAAGAATGGAATATTTAAGATTGAAAAAAAAATTTGAATACAACTTGAAAATTAATCAGAACATTAAATTATTATGAATCGAATAATTTAAAGTTACTTCAAAATTTTAAATAGTTTATAAAGTTTCAATCCGACGTTTAGATCTTTTTTAACTACTAAGGCTTTCAAATTGAAATAGTTCATATTTTAAACTTAAAATCTGTAAATTCTTTAATTTTGAACAGTTTCAGAATCAACTTGTAAAATAAATTATTGTTCAATTTTTAGAACTCGATTTACAGTTCAATTTTTAAAATCATTAATTTATTCATACTAGTGGTAAATTAACTTAAAAATAAAGATCTAACACGGAAAATTTGTAATGTAAAATATTTTAGAATTACGAATTATAAACTTTACGATTTCATAAATAAAAACCCAATACCTTCTCATTATGATGAGAATGTAAAAAGTGAACAACTAAGCTTGACATTGAAAAAAAATAAAATAAAATCAAACTAATTTTAAATTGCATTACATCATCTGATATGAAGTTTATGATATTTCAAGTGAATAAATAGATTTTAGTCCTAAAAATTTGCAAAAATTTCGGGTCAAAAAATCAATTCGCTGTCATTTCTCGGTTCAGTGGCCACCTTGATACAAAAAATTAAAAATTATTATGAGAGGTTTGTCTACTGCTCGCATTAAGAGGAATTAAAAAAATTGAAAATATGTTCGCCTGCATGGAACATAACATAAGTGGAAATCGTTAAGGAAATAGGAAAGAATTGGTTTCGCCAGGGTCATCTTCATGGATGGAAGTCGTTCCCAGGGGGACCCTGCGGTCTTTGTTTGACCTATTTTATATATGAAATTTTTAAGAAATAGGTTCAAGAGCCACCACAGACTTTGTCATCCATGAAGATGATACAAGATCCTAGTAGAACCATTGCAAATCATACATGTGGCCACGTCTCACGACGCAATATTTTGGCTAGCGGATATGTGGTGATAGTTTCGCACCTCCGAGAGTACCGATCACAAGAACAATTATTTTAAACGGAAATTTTGGGTACAGTCACTGCATTTACCTTCTAAGTTTTTGATACCTGTCCACCTTTTCCTTCTCCTTGGCAGTGATGTTATAGTCGGCCAGAGCCGAGAATTCGATCACATACATAGTTCCCCTGGCGAAACTATCGGAGAGGAATTCCTTCCGAACCAATCCGAAGTCATTCAAATCATTCCGGAATCTGTATCCAAACCAATCCGAGTTAATTCGAACCAATACGAAAAAATTTCTACATTTCGTTCGATCCAGATCGGTCAAAAATTAATCCAACTCAATCCAGTTCAATCCCAACTTCCAATCCGAAGAAATCTGAACCAAATTTTCAATCAGAATGAATACGAACTCGGATTGATCTAAAACGATTTTCAATCCGAATTAATCGAATTCAGTCCGAACTCGGATTCATTCGGATTGAAGATTCAGTGTTTTGATTCGTTTTGGAGTTCGGATTGAACCGGATTGAGTCGGATTAATTTTTAAACGATTTGGGTCAAACGAAATGTAGGACTTTTTCGGATTGTTTTGAATTGACTCGGACTGGTTCGGATACAGATTCCGGAATGATTCGGAAGGAATTCCTCTCCGATACTTTCGCCAGGGGTCATTTCTCGAAGTCCTGGAGAACGATGTCAGGCCTTAAGTGTGCAATGGAGACTGCAGTGCGCAAATCGTAGTTCCAGAAAATTTAGCACTCATTATGAACAATTTACTATATATCTCCCACAGAGCGTTCCGGTGGATAGAGTCACGGCCAACACCACAAGAACGACAAAACTGGTAGTAAAGCACTCTTTGGTCTGCATTATGTCTGTAGAGATACGTCGTTCCCTCGTGAGTGGGACACTCGGATAGTATGTGTTATAGGTACTCAGTGTGCGTATGCCACGCTCTGTACCTATCGCTGGGAACTTCTTGACAGCGATACCCTCTGTACCTGAATAAGTTCTTAATGATCTGAGGAAAACGAAAGTTTCCGTGCATTTTCTTGCCGAGAAGCTGTTAGCGGAAAATTTTAACGTCTGCTTTGTTTACTTGGGCTTTTAGAAGTGAGGCAACTAGATAGAGTAATGCTTTTTTCTAAACTTTGATGTTAAAATTTATACATTGGAGATTCAGAAGTCCGCGTTCGCCTTGACGGCGTGGAATGCATAATCGAGGAATGGACGAATTGATATGTAAGCTCTTCTGCATATGCATGATCTTACGCGTGGCGATATCAACAGCCGTAAGCTCATTCTTCGTCCATTGAACCACCCTAAACGAGTAGATTAAAACCGGGACGACAAACATGTTGGCCACAGATGCCTTGTTGAACGCTGACAGATTTGAAGACCAAACCTGTCGAAGAAGATGCTTGTATCTGCTTCGGAGAGATACCTCCATTGATGTTACGTCCTGAACGCGGCTTTGAGACGCGCCCACGTATGCATAGGTCTATAAAATACATGAGTGACCTTATGCTCGCGATGATTAGTGTCAGCGCAGAGGTACCCAGGAGAATTGTATATTGCGAGAGATAGTGACAGAAGGGTGCTACAAAAGAGCAGAGGGCTTATGGTATCGCTCTGAAAGACGCCCCTCTGGAAAGTGACTCTGTTCGTTGTCAGACGGTAATTTTCAGATGAGATAGTACATCTAGTTTTCCGAAGGGGCGTCAATCTCTCTATTTATCTCACTATGTGTAGCTGAACCTTTAAGCTTTCCTACAGACAGATGATACGTCTATGGGAAGTTGAATCGAAAGCTTTCCGGTAGTCAATCCAGGCCATAGATAGACAGCGGTGGTAGGATGCTGCGTCTTTGCAGACACATCTATGGATGAGCAGGTTCTCCCGACATTCTGATGCGCCCTTCTTTGAGCCGCATTGTTCGTTGATCTCTCGTTACGAAGGTCCGATTGTCCGAACAATCCTATTATTTAGGATAGCTGCGAAGACCTGATACAGTGCGTTCATACAAGTTATTGGCCTGTAATCCTTAGGGTCAGACAAGTAGTCCATATTCGGGAGAAGCACTTTACATCCTTCCACAAAATACTCCGAAATAGGCTCTTCCAGCGTTAGATATGATCAGAAAATGCGGGCCAGATGCATTATTGTCCGACCTATTGCCGAGAGTCCTGCGCATTCAGTTGTTTTGAACCGCACTTAAAACTATGTTTGGTGTTATAACTGTTGTTTCCACGAACAGCCATTTGAAACACCTCACCCAGGTGCCAACTCGAGGACGCTCCCGGTGGCTTTGTCATAGGCCCTTCGGTTCAATTCCAAAGGAATCGAAAGCGAACATATATAATTACAAGTTTGTCATTAGGACAACCGAGGGATTTCGCCGGAAGCGGGTGCTAATCTGAAAAACTGCACCCGCTCCCAGAGAAATCACGGTAAAATTTCAGCTGCAACCACGTCTCACGACTATGAGATAGGTGGTTACAGTCTGCGACGGTTTCAATACGATGATTCAGCAAAAGTCTTGTGCACCCTGAGGACACGGAGCGACCGAATTCTGCATCATTCTGTTGACAAGCAGGGATGCTTTTCAGGCTATTAACCAGTGAAAGCTTGGCCCCTCCAATAGCGCCGATGATCAGGACGATTAGCTTTACAGAATATTCCGGGTATAACCGTCGCAACTACCTTATAAGATCTATCCTTATAAGATATATATATATATATATATATCGGTTTGGATTCCTTTGGAATAGAACCGAAGGGCTTATGGCAAAGCCACCGAACGCGTCCTCGGGTTGCAGATAGAGGGTCCCCGTACCAAGGGTTTCTGCTGAATATGGTTACAATAATTAATAAGCAGTCGCGGACAATTGTCCAGGGATGGTCCCGAAGGAATAACCCCTAAGCGAAGGTGTAAGAACCGTGCCGAAAGCTGCATGGCACCTGGGTGAGGTATCTTTAACGGTGACTCTGGGATACCGGGCAACCTCTCAGAGTATCAGCCTTATCCTTGCACGCGGGGCTCTAGAAGGATGGACGAATCCTTTCCCTAGGTGCTCGTGGGAACAACAATGAAACCACCAAACCACCAAAATCTTGTAGATGCGGTTCAAAACGATCGAACGCGCAGAGCACCCGACAATGGATCGGCAAACAATGCCGATCATCCTAGAGTTCGGGGTGCTGAAAATAATGTAGATGAAAACACGACGACGAACCGGCGAAACGCCCACATTGAGTGGACGGATCAACTTAAGAATGACGTGCTACACTGCTACGATGCCAGCATTATCCCTGTTCGCGGAGGCTTCATGGCGCGTATGCATCATCTGTGGTGCCAGAAACACCCAGAGCTTCAGCACGTTTCGCATCAGTCTTTGCGAAAACAAGCCGACTACCTCCGGAAAAATGGATATGTACGCGGAGCACTTCCTCAATCGCTGCTTGAACAAGCTGCAGACGAAGATGAAACGACATTAAGACCAACCGCAGAAAGCAGGCACCTTCTGGAACACGATCCCAATTTCAGTACAAGGAGGAACATCAACATGCAAGTTCCTCTTAAGCCCCAAGATCTGGCTGAAATGGATGCCTCACTTCGTGGAGATATCTCGCAAGAGTCCGACCTCTGGACCATCAATTGCTCAGTTTATGGTGCTGCGAGAGCTTTGTCTGATTCAACTCGAAGGCTGAAACCGACGATGGATCAAAAGACAAGAAGTCGCTTGCATCAACTGAACAAGAAAATTGGATGGGCAAGACAGAATGCTTCCCGTGTTCAATGTGTGATTGACTACATAACATCTGGTAGACCGTTCACGGAAAGGGTTCGAACGTTTGCCCCAGAATTAAGGACCTTGAATCACACACTAAACAAGTCAAAGCTGCTGACAATCAAGCAGCATATTGTTGACAAAATAAGGCTGTTATCTGACGCTAGGAGGAGGATACAGAAGAGGGAGAGATGGATCAGGGAGAATCATCAGTTTCTCGCTGACCCATCACGCCTCTTTAGTGATCCCCCTGTTTTTGTAAAAAATCCACCCAAGCCCAAGGAGGTAGAGACTTTTTGGAGAGAGGTGTACAAGATCCCGAAAACACTAGAGTTGGAAGAAGATACTGACAATATCATCCGCTTCAAGGAGTTTTGCGACAGCCTCATAAAAAGTGAGGAGGAGTGCCCATCAGTCACTGCCGAAGAGGTGAAAAAAGCACTTAGAGGCACGAAGAACTTTTCCGGTGCTGGACCAGATTGTATCAAGAACTTTTGGTGGAAGAAGTTTACTTCTATACACCAACATTTGGCCCGCACATTCACCTCATATTTAAAGTCGGAGACGCCCATTACGTAGTGGTTGGTGTTAGGACGCACTATACTCCTGCCGAAAAAAGGCAACTTGTCCAAACCAGAGAATTACAGACCAATAAATTGTTTGAACACACTGTATAAGATCTTTACAGCTGTCCTAAAAAACAGGATTGTTCGACGAATTGAGCCTGTATGGCGAGAGATGTACGAACAACGTGGCTCGAAAAAAGGTACAGCAGGCTGTCGAGAGAACCTGCTCATTGACAGGTGTGTCTGTAAAGACGCTACAGTCCATCAGCTCGTCCTGTCAATGGCCTGGATTGACTAGCGGAAAGCTTTCGATTCAACCTCTCATAGACTTATCATCTGTCTGTTGGAAAGCTTGAAGGTACATCCACACATAGTGAGATGCGTAGAGAGATTAATGCCTCTTTGGAAAACTAGATTTACCATTTCATCTAGGAATTATCGTCTGACGACGAACAACGTCACCTTCCAGAGGGGCGTCTTTCAAGGGGATGGTATGAGCCCTTTGCTTTTTTGCATCACACTTCTGCCTCTATCTCTCGCACTACGAAATTTTCCTGGAAACCTCTTTGGCGACACTAATCAGCGTGAGCATAAGGTCACTCATGTATTTTATATGGATGACCTGAAGATCTATGCCGCTGGTAAAAGCAAACTTCAAACTGCTATAAATATCGTCAAGAACTACACAGGAGAGATTGGGATGGACTTTGGTTTGGACAAGTGTGCCAAAATTCATTTGAAGAAAGGAAAGATTACTGGCGTTCCCAAGGACCTTGAGCTTGTGGATATAAGTGTTATTAGACATCTCAACACTGGAGAGACCTATACATACCTGGGCGTGCCTCAAAGCCGCATTCAGGAAGTAACATCAGTGAAGGAGTCTCTCCGAAGCAGATACAAGCATCTTCTTCGACAGATTTGTTCTTCCAATCTGCCGGCGTTGAACAAGGTATCTGCGACTAACATGCTTGCCGTCCCGGTTCTACTCTACTCGTTTGGGGTGGTTCAATAGGTGAAGAACGAGCTGAAGACCCTTGATGTCACCACGCGTGAGATCATGCATATGCATACAAGCTTGCATATCAATTCGTCAGTTCCGCGATTATACATTTCACGCCGTCAAGGTGGACGCGGACTTCTGAATCTCCAGTGTCTTCATAACCGAATTGTTTTAAGTACAGCTTAAGTCCTTGCCAATGGCAGAGATCCTCTCCTAAAGATGGTCAGAAACCATGAGGTGATTGGCGAAGGTGCGTTCCTTTACAAAGCCGCGGAGCAAGCTGCCGAGACCCTTGGCCTGAATTTTAACATCAAAAGTGAGGAAAGTGCATTACTCCATCTAGATGCTTCACGTCTAAAAGCCGAAGTAAAGAAAGCAGAGGTTGGAAAATTTAACCAAGAGCTACTCGACAATCATATGCACGGAACCTTTCACAGAAATGTAGAAAAACAGTCCTTGTCGAAGGAGCAAACTTTTGCTTTCCTCAAATCATCAAGGCTCAATTCAGGTACAGAGAGCTTTATTTTCGCATGCCAGGACGGTGTAATCTCCACCTTAGCATACCGTCACCGCATTTTATGTCGAGAAGTTCCCAGTGATAGGTGCAGAGCTTGTCATGCACACGCTGAGTACCTAGAACACATACTATCGGGGTGTCCGACCCACGCAGGAACAACGTATATCTATAGACATAATGCGACCCTAGGAGTACTTTATTCCCACCTTTGTCGCTCTTACGGTGTTGGTCGCGACCCTGCCCTGCCGAACGCTCCAAGGGATATAGAGTCAATTGTCTGAAACGAGAAATGCCAGATTTTCTGGAATTACAATTTTCGGGCAGCAGTCTCCATTGCGCACTCGAGGCCTGACATTGTTCTCCAAGACTTCGAGGAACGAACTATATTCATGATCGAATTCTCGGCTCCGTCCGAATACAACATCACTGCAAAGGAGAAAGAAAAAGAGAAGAGGTATCAAGACATAAAAAAGAGAGCTGCAACGACTGTACCCAAAATATTCGGTACGAGTAATTGTCCTTGTGATAGGTGCTCTCGGAGGTGCGAAATTATGCAGGTGCACTTGCGAGATGGATGCAGAAAGCTGTCATCCTTGGGTCGCTTCGTGCCCTCAAGACACACGAGGGTTTCGCCAGCCTGTCATTGTGATTTCGTCATGCCCTGTGACCACCCATCTCACGGATGTGAGACGTGGCCATAGGTGTATTTTACCGCGGTTCTAATGGGGGCTATTGACATTTTTTTATTATTTTTTTTTTTAGATGGCAGTTGCTCTTAGTGGTACCCTGCAGTGGTTGTTTACCTTTTTTTAAATTATATATATGGGCATATCCACGCAAAGTGCCATTTTTCTGTCACCGTGATAATATACGCAAACCAACACTTAAAATACAAGTTATATTGCATAAAAATTTACAGACAGACTCCCTGAAATGGAAACGAAGGCTTACAGTTATTACAGAAACCCTCCTAAAAAGATACAACCTATGATATTTGGAAAAAATCCCAAAAATATACCTGTGTAATATTTGTCACCAGCTACAAATTGAATGCTTTGCATGCCCACAGCTTTTCTGCGAAATGTTTGAAAATTCTGAGAAAAATCCTGCTATTTCAGTGGAGTATAAGCTACTGAAATTTCATGGATTTAACATTGTGCTTTGATTTATAACTCAGCAAGAAAATCTCGAAGTCGTGTCACCGCTTTTACAATTCAAATGTCCGCTCCAAGGTCTGTAGTTGTGGAAAGTGCGCGCATTTACCCAGGTAAAAAATCTTGCGATTTTTTATTAGATTTTGGTGGCCAGTAGTCACCATATGAAGGAAAAAAGGTGCTCCTCAAATTATCGAAGTATTACACATTCAAGTATCGAAATTTTTGAATTTGGCAAAAAAAAAATCCACTCCATCATCGTACTTTACTCCAAGAATACTTCAAGCACACTCTTTTATGCTCACGGAAATTAAGCAGTATGTAGGGGCGAAGAAGTTTACCATGGATAAAGTTAATATCGCAGTGCGCGCAAAAGTTATGCCCAATTTAAGGCTAAAATGTCCACTCCAAAATTTCAGAGAAAATGTCCACTCCAGCGCCAGCAGCTGTGAAAATCGCGCGCATCAAGATAAGACTAAAGTTTTTGCTGTCTGCTGTATTTCGGTGGCCAAAAAACGTCCCCGCAAGGAAAATGATGTGCCTCAAAAATCACGTGCATTTCGTAAAAATCAACGTCAAAAGTTGTATATAAATGGATTTTCTTCAAAAGTTACGCATCAACAAAAAAATTTTATTTCACAAAAAAGTTCCGTTTTATTGAAAGGAATAACTTTTGTCTGAATTTTTTTCCCGAAAATTCAGAATGTTTTGAAATATTACAAAAAATAGTCAAATGGTGGAAAAATATTACTTGTTTCCATCGAATTACTCGTCTGAAAATATTTTCTTGACAAAAAGGTTTTTCTATTCAAAAGTCTCAAAGTTTTTCACAAACTAACATCATGTTAGTTAAAATAAAAAATCAATTTTACATCAAATTTTGTTTACGTTTCGAAAACTGTAACGTTTTCCTCATCAGGACTTTGAAGTTCATGTTTCCATTTTTAAAAATTCATCACATTTTTTATTCAGAGAATTCCATTCCTCATATGAATATTCTTCTAAATTCAATACATTTTTTCATTAATAGCTTAGTTAATATAGTGAAACAGTCGGAGCTTCTGTTTCGCTCCATTGTTGCTACGAAGATAGCAGAAATAATATTAAGATGGTAGAGATGACATACTTCAGACCAATCAGTAGAAATTGGATGTTAAAATTTCTTTATTTCTGTCGACGTTTCGAAAACTGTAACGTTTTCCTCATCAGGACTTTAAAGTTCATGTTTCCATTTTTTTAAATTCATCACATTTTTTATTCAGAGAATTCCATTCCTCATATATATATTCTTCTAAATTCAATACATTTTTTCATGAATAGCTTGGTTAATTTAGTGAAACAGTCGGAGCTTCTGTTTCACTAAATTAACTAAGCTATTAATGAAAAAATGTATTGAATTTAGAAGAATATTCATATGAGGAATGGAATTCTCTGGATAAAAAATTTGATGAATTTTTAAAAATGGAAACATGAACTTCAAAGTCCTGATGAGGAAAACGTTACAGTTTTCGAAACGTCGACAGAAATAAAGAAATTTTAACATCCAATTTCTACTGATTGGTCTGAAGTATGTCATCTCTAACATCTTAATATTATTTCTCATTTATTTATAATATTTATTTATTCATAATATTATGTGGTACAATTTTGTATATTTAATAATATTTAGAGAATCAGGATTCCTTTGGGTTTGAAATTTCCCGCCTTGAGTGAAATTTTCCTTCATACCGTCAGGTATGTCTACTGTCTACTGTCTACATAGACCTGTCAAAACTAGTTTTGTGTACAAGAAATAAATAAATTGTTACAAAATATTGAACGAAAGATTTCAATGTGTAATCAAATCATCCACATAGTTTTCGTTGATATAATGAAGTGAATAGTTATGTTTCTTCAACTGATTAGTTTTTTAAAATAAAATTACAAAGGGGATATCCATTAATTTGTAAGTATTGTTTTTTTTCATACTGTTTTTTAATAAAGAATGATATATTTTTACCAAAATGTTTAATGTTATTGTAGTTTTGTACGAATTTCAACCTCATTTTTCAAAATTACTATTAGATATTCAATTAATTTGATTATTGAGTATAAATTTGTATTGTCGTTAAATAAAAAAAAATATTTTTTAACCTTGAAATTTACTTTCCTTGCGTTAATTTCGATTTTTGGCAATTAATGACACAGCACAAAAATGATATCAAAATAAATTTTTTTGCCTTTTTATTAAAGATTTTATTTTATCGTTTTCCCAATTTCATTCAAGTTAAATGGCAGAATCAAGCACAGAAAATTTACCAAAAACTTTAAGCAAAAATGAAGAATTTTTACTGCGAAAGAGGCAAAAGCAGGCATTAAAACGCCAAGAAGAAGCTCGAAAGAAAGCTGAGCGCAATAGAAGAAATTCCAATCGAAATGACGTAACTACAAAAAAAGAAATAATACAAAGATCAGTACTCACTAGAAGCTCGAACAAGATGGATCAAGTTCAAGAGTGAGCCTTATCCTTTTATTAATTTAATTAAATTGGAATAATATTATGCTTTCATCAATAATCGACGTGGACATTCAGAAAAATAAACATTTTTCTCATTTAAAAGTACGAAATTATTATGGACACCGGAAATATTTGGTATACGTTCACCGAATTTCGGTGAACCCAGTCACCCTTTCTAGTTTCCCTGGGCTCACAGAACATATTTGCTCTAAGCTTACCGAATTTCGGTGAACGTAGACACGGCCTTATCAAAGAAAATTTGTCAGAGGTCCTAAATAGTTTTTGAAGAAATTAGGTCAAACAAATTTAAATATAATATAATATAGAAAAGGAGCAAGAGATTCGACCTTAATTGGAAAAGACTCATTTACGTGCAATTCAAATATTTAGATAATTCTTTCTTTGGTAGATTTATAATAGAATTATTTTATACAGGGCACCTGCCGATCGATTACTTGATGATGTCTCAAGTACCGTGAAAAATAACATTTCATTACAAGAAAGAACAGACTTTACTGATCCAGAATTACATGAAAAGAACAAAAATAAAGAAAGAAAGAGATTCAAACGTCGTCATCAAACTGGTGGTATTAAAACAATTTCTGAAATGACTTTGAAGAAAAAACAACGCCATAGAAAAATATGGAGGCTTCAAGGAAGAAGAAACCGAGCCTTGTCCAAAATTGAAGTCGCACCCGACTCCGCAAAAACCTGCAAATACATAAAAAAGCAATCGAAAAATAACAAAATTATTCAAGATTTGAAAATGCGTTTAAAGAAGACAGTAAGAATAGTTAATAAGTGGAAACGCATATTCCTTAGAATGCAAGATGTAAGTACTCCATCTTTAAAGAAAAAAGTACAAGATATGATGCACAAGGGTACAAAAGCAATAGAAAAAAGACTGCTCTTAACAGAAACCATAATGTATAGCCTGCGAAATAAAGACCCAAAAACTCGAAATGTTCTTTTCACTAATGCAGACCAAGCTTCTTTTAAGAGAAATAAAATTATAAATGAGGCTAAATCGGCAATTGGTGACAGAGCTGTTCGTCAACCAAGAAATTCATATTTTCAAAGTTACAATAGATATCTACGACAATGTGAAGTTAAAAAAAGCGTTATTGCTTTTCTAGAACGAGATGATAATACCATTATATCTCCTAATAAGAAAGACTTCATTGTTAGAAAAAAAGATCGTAAGCTAAAAAGGTTTCTTGTTGAACCTATGTCAGTTTTGTACACGAAGTATGTGAATGAGGGTCATCCAAAGGTAAGCCGGTCTTCCTTTTTTTCACTTAAACCATTTTGGGTTGTGAAAAGACCAATAACAGCGAGAGATACATGCATGTGTAAACAACATGCGAACATGGGATTGATTTTGGAAAAACTTGCGGCGTTGAAAGTTATTGACCAAAAGAACTCGAGCTTTTTCTGCAAAATGATGTGCTGTGATTTCAAAAACAAGAAATGTATGTATCGCGAATGCTCAGTTTGTCGGGTTAAAACTGTGAATATCATTGAAGCAGCGAGAAAAATTCCTGTAAAATATTTTGAATGGGTTACACAAAAGGTAGATCGTCCGGGAGCGAAGGGTAAAATTTTTCACGTAAACGTCACTAAAAAAATTGTAAATAGATTATTCCTGGGTGTATTAGTTGACAATGTAAATAGAAAAACTTCAGCATTTTTATGTCATGCTTACAATACCTATCATCAAACAACTTTTATCATGACTTTAAAAGAGCAATTAACTTTCGACGATGTATTTATAACAATAGATTTTTCCGAAAATTTTATATTGAAATACGCAGAACAGATTCAAGGCGCTCATTTTGGTGCTTCACAAGTGCAAATTACCTTGCATACTGGAGCCTACGTGTATTATGATCGCAATGAAAAAAAGATTAAGACACAAACATTTTGCACTGTGTCAGAGTGTCTGCGACATGACGCTCATTCCGTTTGGGCTCATCTTCAACCCGTTTTTGAAGAGATAAAGCGTATACTGCCTTTCGTTGTCAACCTACCTGTACAAAGCGATGGACCAACAACTCAGTATAAAAACAAAACAAATTTTTATCTATTTGGACACTACTGTAATCAACTAAACTTTAAGACCGCAACATGGAATTTCACAGAGCCTGGTCACGGAAAGTCGATAGCAGACGGTGTTGGGGCGACGGTAAAAAATTTGGTAGACAGAACAATAGCTGGAGGAAAAGATGATACAAGCGCAGAAGAATTTGTAAACACAGTTTGTTCCCAACATATTAAGACAAAAGTCTTCCAAATTTTTGAGGAAGATGTTAAGAAAATTGAAGAAGTTACTACCGGCCTCAATTTAAAAGCTATGCCTAACACGATGCGAACGCGACAATTATTTTGGCATCAGAAGGAGCCAACCACACTTGGACCACGCTTTTCATCATGTCTCAAATGTATAAAAAAAGCTACGTGTGTTCATTTCCCATTAAAACCATCCACGTATGTCACAGCAGTTGAAATAGAAACCAATTTTGGGCAGGCTAGACGACGTAAATAAGCCAAACATTAGGATTAGAGATTAGCTTCCACTTTTCTGTGATATTTCGCAATACTTCGTTGTAAAAATGATAATTAAGATAATATATTTTCTTTTACCTGTTGGATTTTTGACCTATTATATTCCAAATGGTCAGAATATATATTTCAGTATTTGAAAAACAACCGACCATGATTTGAAATGAGTATGATTATTAAAAATTTATTAATAATAATAAAAATAAAAATTTACCCCCCTCCCCCCATGAGGCAGGGGGGTGGGTTTTTTCGCCAATCGAAAAAAAAATTTTGAATAAAACTTACGTATTTCATAAAGGAGAATCTGAATCTGTGATAAAAAATTGAGGTTCCCATTTGAAATTACAAAGTTACCCCCACTCCTGCTTCCCGAGGGTGTGGGGGGGGGGGGGGGTAAATTTTCTCAAAGTCGCCTTTCCCTCTCGAAAATAAAATTTTTTTATTGCAGAAATTTTTTTCATAGGATGCGTATTTTTTGAGATATTTTGATGTCTCAAGTTAAAAAAAAACACCCAGTATATTCTAAATCAAGAAGATGGTCATTAAAAACTACTGAAAAGTATCCTGAGCATTCAAAAAGAAGAAACAACCCTCTTTCACCTTCCATTCATAAAAAAATCATTCATTTAATTGTTTTTAAAGATTTATTAGTTTCAATATTTTGTGCAAACTGCGCGCATGCGCAAAGATATTGACCAAGCTTAAAAATGCGTTTCCGCATGTATGTAGAACGTAGGAAAAAAGTTTGAAATGTGTGCCTTGAGATTTGTTTTTGACTTTTTTTTTGAGAGAAAATGGCACTTTTCGTGGATATGCCCATATAGTCAAACCTCGTTTATCGGAACGCCCTCGAAATGTAAACACCTTGTTTATCGGGATTATATTATGTCGGGTTATGTGATTCAATGCAAGAAGTGCATGTGTACATAGGTTGTAAAGTATTTACGAATTTATTTGGTTTTTCATGATTGATAATGAAGAGAGAGATACAAACGAAGGTATGTAAAAAAATTAATATAATAAAACTCCTGAAATGAAACATCTAGGAAGTAGGCAATTTTGTTGCAAAGGAATCGCAATTTTGGATTTACAAAGTTCTATCTTTAATATTTTCTTCTTCATCCTTACGAATTTTGTCGAAGTTATTTTTAGTTTTGATTCTCTCAATTAATGTAAATTGTGCTGATTTTTAGCCTTATTTTAACTAGAAGTTTAATATTACAAATTTTATTTTATTTTTTTCATTTCAATTCCCGCTACTCCCACCACGCTCTCACCTTACCCCACTTCAAGTGCTTATGTATAAGGAGCGGTGGTTGGAAGGGGAATAATATGTCCCGATAAACGAGGTTGCAGGATCCCGATAAGTGAAGATCACTTCGAAAAACGAACTATAATCGTGATCGAATTCTCGGCTCCGTCCGAATACAACATCACTGCAAAGGAGAAAGAAAAGGAGGAGAGGTATCAAGACCTTAAGAGAGAGCTGCAACGACTGTACCTAAAGTATTCGGGACGAGTAATTGTCCTTGTGATTGGTGCTCTCGGAGGTGCGAAACTATCACTGGTTCGTAACCTTAAAGCCATACCCGCGTGCG
>CAKNXH010062733.1:457384-489156 GCA_932178445.1 Andricus quercusramuli
TATATATATATATATATATATATATATATTGTCACGGACAATTGTCCAGGGATGGTCCTAAAGGAATAACCCCTAAGAAGGGGCGTAGCAGCCGTGCCGAAAGCTAAATGGCACCTGGGTGAGGTGTCTTGAACGATGACTCTGGTATACCGGTCGACCTCTCAGAGTATGCAGCCTTATCCTTGCATGCAGGGTTCTACAAGGACGGACCAACCCTTTCCCTAGCTGCTCGTGGGAACAACAATGACACCACCAACAAGTTTTGTTGCGGTTCAAAACGATCGAACGTGCAGATCACCCAACAATGGGTCGGCAAACAGTGCCGATCACCCTACAGTTTAGGGTGCTGAAAATAATTTAGATGGAGACACGACGAACGGACGAAACGCCCAAATTGAGTGAACGAATCAACTCAAGGGTGACTTGCTAGACTGCTAGGATGCCAGCATTATCTCTGTGGTGTCAGAAACAGGCAGAGCTTCAGCTTCAGCTGCTGACAATCGAACAGCATATTATTGACAAAATACGGGTGTTATCTGACGCAAGGAAGAGAATACAGAAGAGGGAGAGATGGGTCAGGGAGAATCAACAGTTTCTCGTTGATCCAATTCCCCTCTTCAGCGATCTCGCCGAAGAGGTGAAAAAAGCACTTAAGAGCACGAAGAACTTTTCCGCTGCAGGACCAGACGGTAAGAAGAACTTCTGGCGGAAGAAGGTTACTTCTACACATCAACATCTTGCCCGCATGTTCTCCTCATATTCAAAGTCGGAAACGCCCATTCCACAGTGGCTGGCGTTAGGACGCACTATATTCCTACAGAAACAAGGCGACTTGTCCCACCCATAGAATTACAGGCAAATAACTTGTTTGAACACGCTGCATAAGATCTTTAAAAGCTGTCTTAAACAACAGAATTGTTCGAAGAATTGAGCCTGTGTTGAGAGAGGTGTACGAACGTAGCTCGAAAAAAGGTGTAGCAGGATGCCGAGAGAACTTGCTAATTGACAGGTGCGTCTGCAAAGACGCAGTAGCCCATCTACGCGTCGAGTCAATGGCCTGGATTGACTACCGGAAAGCTTTCGATTCAACCTATCATAGACTTATTATCTGTCTGTTGGAAAGCTTGAATGTTCATCCACACATAGTGAGATGCATAGAGATTGATGCCCCTTTGGAAAATTAGATTTACTATCTCATCTGGAAATTATCGTTTAACAGCCAACAACGTCACCTTCCAGAGGGGCGTCTTTCAGGGCGATACCAAGAGCCCTCTGCTCTTTTGTATCGCTTTTCTGCCTCTATCTCTCGCACCACGAAATTCTTCTGGATATCTCTGCGGTGACACGTATCATCGCGAGTATAAGGTCTCTGATGTATTTTAAATGGATGACCTGAATATCTATGCTTCTAGTCAAAGCTAACTTCAACTTGTTTTAAATATCGTCAAGAGGTGCACAGGTGCACATACCAGGGAGTGTCTCAAAGTCACATTCAGGACGTAACATCAGTAAAGGAATCTCTTCGAAGCACATACAAACATCTTCTTCGACAAATTTGGTCTTCAAATCTATCAACGTTGAACACGGTATCTGCGATTAACGTGCTTGCCGTCCTGGTTCTAATCTACTCGTTTGGGGTGGTTCAGTGAAGGAAGAACGAATTTACGGTCCTTGATATCGCCACGCGTAAGATCATGCATATGCATAAGAGCTTGCATATCAATTATTCCGTTCCGCGATTATACATTGCACGGCGTCAAGGCGGACGCGGATTCCTGAATCTCTAATGTCTTCATAACCTAATTGTTCTGAGTAGAGCTTACATCGTTGCGATTGGCAGAGATCCTCTACTAAAAATTGTTAGGAAACACGAGATGATTGGTAAAGGTGCGTTTCTTTACAAAGCTTCTCGACGAGAAAATGCACGTAAAGTTTCACACAAATGTAGAAAATCAGTTTGCCCGGACGGTGTCATTTCCACCTTAATATACCGTAACCCCATTGTACATTAAGAAGTTCCCAGCGATAGTTGCAGAGCGTGACATGCACACGCTGAGTACCTAGAACACATACGATCCAAATGTCCCACTCACATGGGAACGACGTGTCTCTACAGACATAATTCCGAAAGCTCCGATGGAGATAGAGTCAATTGTCCAAAACATGAAGTGCCAAACTTTGCACAGGATGCAATGAGGGGGGGGGGGGGGGTGGGGCGCCGGATAGAATTTTACTCCGTACCTGCCTGGCCCTGCATTTTCAGGAATCTTGTAAGGTGACAACTTTGTACCTGTTTCTTCGTATTCTAGGTCTCGAAATCAGTAATAGCTTCTTCACTAATTCATTCAAGGGTCTGTGCTCCTCTTCTAATCCCTTATTTAGACTAAGATATTTTGGCACCCTAGCCGAATGACCAAATGAATAATAGTTATAGCAGCGATACTCATTCAGGAAATTTATGATAGATTTTTAAAATATATACGTTAACACACAGCTTACGCATGACAAATGTAATTCAAAGTAACCATTTAATAATTAGGTCCTAGCTTAGTATTGAATATAGTTTTGCGCAATCTTACTTTATGGCGTCGCAAGCCATCTAGACTAAATCTTTACTCTTTCTTCCATGATGTAGCTTAAGCTGTTTATTACGTAACATTATGTACCTTTGACCAAATAACGCAGACTTAAATTTTTCTCCAACATCATGTTCCTTCGAAAAGAGCAACATATGAACGCCCCTATTCCTCTCTTTCTTCTTTATTATTTATTGTTTGGGTTTTTTAAGAATATTTAATATATTTAAGAGAGAAAAACTGATATTTTGAAATTTGCCTTTGCGATGTGTGGAAAAGTTGTGGTCTCCTCTCAGGATACCCTGTAATTTTTTCAAATTCTCTGGATAACGCTTTTAGCTAGTTGAAAATTTTGGGTGATAAATAATATTATCGAATCATATTTAAGAAAAAATAATTTTTATAAAGTTAGAATTTTTTGAAATATCAACAAAAATTACGTTTTTTGAATCTGGTTAATGGACTCTTATTTCAACATTGAAAATAAATGTCTTCCTAAAAACTTTCTCGCTTCACTCAGAGAAAATTATCGCCTAATTAATTGATCAAAAAAATACCGCTTTTAATAATGCTACCTTGTACTTTTTGATCATTTTGAAGTGACGTAAGGATTAAGTTATAAAATTTGTTGACACTCAAAAAAATAGAAATGTATTTCTTCCACTTGAACAGAACTAATTTTATGAAAAATACTTTTAAAATATTTTAAACAAATGTTCCATTTGCCAAATCCACAGTATTTTAATAAAACATATGAAAATGATAACTGGATAAGGATCAAAAATGTAAAGTTTCAGGATTAATAAAAAAAGTTTCCTACAATAAGAGACAAAAAAAATATTTTTTATACGACATGATAGAAAATGTATAGTCAAAATGATAGAGGTATGTTGCCGACACTTAATCTACACTTTTATTTATCAATATATTGATAAATAACCATTTCTTCTCGAATATTTTTAGACCAGTATGCGCAAAGAGTATTCGAAATTTGATAGTAGTGGTTCACGTCTGTAATCTGTATATCGGAATGCATTGGGACGTGTAAGTGCAAATTAACATTTTTTTTATTAAATTTGAGTAATGAAAGTGAGCGAATCTTATACAGGATCGAATGATGTACGTGTTCCAGAAAAAAAAGTAGGACATATATAAACGAGCTCAAATTAATATTGCTACGAAAGCCGCTATTACGAGTGATTAAATTTTTTTACTTTTCCTCCAAAACCAGTGTAATTAGTTCCTAAGGAAAGAAATTGGTAATGGTAGATCTTATTTCATTAGAAAATTTTTTGTTAAAAACATCCATACAAGACACATGTTATTGGCAAGAAAAGGCCCACTTCATCAAATTGGCGAGAAGTGCCATCGTGGCACCAGTACTTCTGTATTTAAGATGACAAGGCCTAAAATTAGTCTCACTCAGATAAGTAGATTTACACACAAATCAATATCTTTTACAATTACTATTAAGAACTTTTAATCTGAAATTCAATGCAAACATTATCGAATAGATTGTTTAAGCCTGGAAGCCACAGATTTTACGTCGCTAATATCTTTCTTTTTATGAGGATCAGGCTGGAAACATTTCCATAATCTTAAAGTTTCATCTGCACCCGCGCTTAGAACCGTTGTACCATCGGGAGACATAGCCAAGTGCAACACTCGACTTGAGTGCCCCGTCAATTCTGCTACTTTGCTCATTGATGGATACTTCCAGATAGTCAACTGATTTTGAGCATAACCATGTCCAGATACTATTTCTTTATACGTTGTCGACCATAGAAGAGAACATACTTGAGATTTTGTGTCCACTGAGTTTATGCAGGTACCTGTTTTTAAAACACACAAAAATAATTAAAATCATAGTACGATAGCTGAATAGGGCAATTATATTTTAATGTTGATAAAAGAAAAAAAACTAGGAACACTATGAATAAATATTTATGAGGGACCTCAATTTGAATTTAATTATTAGACTGTTATTGTCTGATGAAATTCGTCGTTCTTTACCTGTATTACAATTCCAGAATCGTATCATTCTGTCCGCTGTACCGCCACCACTTGCTAAAATATTAGTCTGCCACGGACACCAGGCAAGCGCCTTTACTGCAGCCTGGTGCTGATTCAACGAAAACACAGGTTGCGTGTGAGAATGATGCTGTCCAGCGACGGCAGACCAGATTTGCAGCATATTATCATTACCTCCACTGGCCAAATATTTTCCATCTGGACACCACTTTAAGCCGCATATCTCTTGCGCATGTGCATTTATTGTAGAAACGACATGATCTCGTGCCCTTACATCGTGATGAACTATTTGTCCAGCTCTAAGAATATATACCAATTTAGATATTTGGTATACCCCACAATGTAAAATGTTCCCAAAAAATATATTGCCGGCCATTTCTCAGTTTCTTCCCGGTTATTAATTTAAAGTATTATTTTTCCCAAATCACTGAAAATTCTTAAAATTAAGGCATTTTTATCCACTAATTGTAACTAGGCAATTTTTTTCACTGATTTCTCCAACACTTCCCGAATTAATTATAGGAATGCTACAAATATACATTCCCGTAGGTATTTAGAAGAATAAGGCAGACAGCCGACTGCCAAATTTAGAAGAATATGGGATGAAATCATTATGTTTCGTCGAAGTGCCTAGTTTATTCAGGCATTTAGAAGAATTCTTAGCTTATAATTTTCTGTCATATAATTAAAAAATCCTTTATTGATATGCATTGCTTTAATGAAATGTCACTTAATTTAGAGTAGATTATTTTCTACTTTTCACGCAGTCTTTTATTTCATTTTCGAGTTTTGAAAGCATTAAAGATATTATTTCAAATACAAGTAACAAAAATTTGCAAAAAAGAAAGACCTATAAATTAAATAAAAAGTAATACGCCAATTCAGGAGAATATTATTTTCTCATTTTTTCTATTTAGTTTATAGAGACGTCGCTTAAATTAAAAGCAATTTTACCACAAGAAGTTACGCTTCAGAGAGTAGGACGGTGTTCTTATGGCATGATTTACGTGTATGAGCATACATAAAAACGCATGACAAAAGAAGGGGGGAGGTGTAATATCTGTCTCAAAAACTGCGTGACGTCTTCTTTGAAAGCTCCTATAAATGACAGAATAATGTTATTCTTATTATTTCGTTAAAGTATATTTTTTGACACAGAGAACCCATTAACTTTTTCTGTGAATAGACTTCATTTTTTGTGGAATCAACTCGAAATGTTTTGCCAAAAAGAATCTTTGCTGTCATATTTTTCATAGTTACAAAAGGCAATTTGGAAGTCGCTTGAAATCAATAAAGATATAGAGGGCGCGTGGGCTTTATTGCGGGATACCATTGTTAAAACAGCGATTGAAGGGTGTGGAACGGCGAGGGTAGGAAGAAAGTCTGGCGATGCATGGTGGAACGATGAAATGAAGGCAGCCCAAAAAGAAAAGAAAGAAGCGCACAAGAAAACGCTGAACATGACAGGTCTTAGCGATGAGGAGAGAAATAGACGCAAACATGATTACAAACACAAAAAGAGGAAAATTAAACGACTAGTCAAAGAGAGTGAAGAGAAAACCAGAACAGAAGAAGAGAAGAAAATAAAAAACTGCTTTGAAGGAATTATGAAACTATTATATAAACAGCTGAAGCAAAGTAAAAGTACAGACTTTGTTAGCATGAGAAACAGCAAGGGTGAAATGCTATATGATATAGACGGGATAGTAGACGCTTTAAAAGACTCTTTTAAAGAACTATTAGGAGGTGAGGATATAGGGCAACAAAACTACGACATAGAACATAATGCATTAGAAAACCCAATTGGAAAAGTATGTGTCACTGAGATCAGAGATATAATTGAGAAATTGAAAAACGGTAAGGCTGCTGGTATGGACAGTATTAGCGCTGAAATGCTTAAATACGGTGGCGAGTACATACCTCACAGGTTGTGCGAATTGATAAATTTACGTTTCGAGACAGGAGAAGTCCCAGACGATTGGAGAAAGGCGATTATCATACTAATATATAAAAGAAAGGGAGATAAAAGCAACTGAAGTAATTACAGAGGTATCAGCCTACTAAGTACCGTAAGAGGGGGAGTGGAGGGTCACATAAAAGAGAGAGTGAGGAGGGCAAATGTGGTGATGAAGCAGATGTGGGGGTTGGGAATGAAGTTATTCGCAGATGACTTTGGAAGGAGAATGAAATTGTTTGATTCACTAGTGATGAGTGTGCTATTGTATGGGGTAGAGGTGTGGGGGTGGAAGGAAAGTGAAGAGGTAAATAGAACGCAGGAGAGGTATGTAAAGTGGACCCTGGGGTTGGCAAGGAACACGCCTAATTATATTGTCAGGAGGGAGACGGGGAGAACGAGTGTAGGAATTCTAGCAGGGAGCCGGGCGTGTAAATATGAGGAGAAATTTTTGGAAGCGGGGGGAAGTAGGCTGGTTAGGGAGTGTTGGTGGGAGAAGGAGAACAGGGGAGGGGGTGGGAAGATGGAGGCGGAGAGGGAACGGTATTTTAGAATGAATGGACTGCAGATGGATGAAGTGAGAAGGTTGCACGAGGAAGGAAGGAAGGTTTATGAATTGGTTAAGCAAAACAGCATGGAGAGAGAGAAGACAGAAGGGGAAGAGAGAATAAGAGTCAAGATTTAACGGGAAATATGTGTGGATTATGCCAAGGGCAAGAGCGCAATACTTGTGTGTGAAAGGAGAGAAAGAAAGTCAGGAACTTATAGCGAGGATGAGGTGTGGGTGCATGGAGGGTTTCAATAGGTTCTGGCTGTCACGGGAGAAGAGGATGTGTGAACTGTGCGGAAAGGGGGATGCAAGAGTGGAGCACTGGCTGGAGGAGTGCGGGGAGGTGGAAAGAAGTGAGATAAGCATGGAGGCATTGTTGCATGAAAAGGGGGAAAAAAGGGCAGTGGCATGGGTGAAGGGAGTGGTGGGTAAGATGGAGATGAAGAGAAGGAAGGAGGAAGAGGAGTGGAGAAGGAAAGATTGTAAATAGGAGAGAAAGTAGATATAAGTAAGATGTAAATATTGTAAATAGTAGATAAGTAATAGGTATTAGCTGCGGAAACAGAGGTTGGCAAGAGAGGCAATGCGAAAAAGTAGGGACATGCGAGCGAGGCGAGGCCAAGCGAGGAAGGCAAGGCGATACGAGCGTGCGGCTTAGAGATAAGGAATGGATGGAAGTTAGTTTTTAAGGGTTAGTTTTAAGGAAATTCTGTAAAAAATGGATGTGTAAGCAAGTCAATTTTTTAAGGCCAGCAGGCTGAAAAATAAACGTTTATCTATCTAAGTACCGTAAGTAAAATATACTCAAAAATAATTATTCGTACGGTAATGGAAATTACAGAAGAGAAGATATGGGAAGTCCAAAGAGGAATTATGCCAGGAAGATCATGTACAGATCAGATATTTAGCCTAAGACAGATCACAGAAAAAAGCTTGAGAGTAGGAAAGAAAGTTTTCTGTGCATTTATTGACCTAGAAAAAGCATTTGACAAGGTAAATAGAAGTAAACTTTGGGAAGTCCTTAAGGGCATGTTCTCCGGTGATCACGTGACCAAAACAATCCTTGGTTATGAAACTTTTTTTGGTGTTCACCATGTCCAAACGCAATGATGTATTGCTCTCAAAATTTGGAATATAGAAAATGAGACAATAAATTGCGTTTGTATATTTAGTTTCAGTAATAATTTTGAAAAAAACTTTCCATGTAAAAACTAAATGCGGAAAATTTCATAACCAAGTTTGGTTATGTGATCTCTACTTTACCGACGTTGAAATGCTCCAACAATAATGACAGGTTAGGTGTGTGCAGATACATATTTTTTGATTTGCAACGAATGTGCACGATAACGTTGCAACGAATGTGCAACGAATGTGAATGGTAATAATTTTGAAAAAAAATTCCATGTAAAAAATAAATGTGTAAAAATATTTTCATTTTTTTTGGTGCTCACTACGTCCACACGGATTGAGATATCGTGTTTAGAATTTGAAAGATTGAATAAAAAGCACTAGAGAACGTTTGTACACATCAATATGTTTATAATTTCAAGGAAATTTCATTTATAAATTGATAGAATACCATTCGAGTTGCAGCACGTGCAGGTAATTTTTGGTTTGATGCATTTCAGATTTTCTGATTCACGTATGTTGATAACTGACACAAATTTTGGATTAAGTCGTCTGAACATTCAAAAAAATAATATAAACAATAACACTTGCACATTCATTGCAAATAAAAAAATAAGTATCTGCACACACGTAACCTGTCATTATTTTTGGAACATTTCAACGTCGGTAAAGTAGAGATCACATAACCAAGCTCGGTTATGAAATTTTCCACATTTATTTTTTACATGGAAAATTTTTTTCAAAATTATTACTGAAACTAAATATACAAACGCAATTTATTGACTCATTATCTATATTCCAAATTTTGAGAGCAATACATCATTGCGTTTGGACATGGTGAACACCAAAAAAAGTTTCATAACCAAAAGGACTGTTTTGGTCACGTGATCACCGGAGAGCATGCCCTTAAAGAGTACGGAGTGAATGGAGGGCTCCTACAAGCAACAAAAACAATATATACAGGTAGCAGAGCGAGTGTAAGGGTAAATGGGAAACTGAGTGACTGGTTCGATATTATGCAAGGCGTGAAACAAGGATGCGTTATGTCTTCGTGGCTATTCATCATATTCATGGATAAGTGTCTAAGAACTGCCCTCTTCGACGAAGAAGGTGTAGATCTCGCAACCGTCAAGGTACGTGGGTTAGCATTCGCAGATGACAAAATTGTTATAGCAGAATCAGTCGAGGACTTGCAAAGAATGTTGAATAAACTTAATACAAGCATGAAGAACATGGGCCTCAAAATTAACGTGAATAAAACGAAAATCATGGTGTTTGAGGGAAAAAGTGAGAAAACAATATGCAACATTGTCCTAAATTATGAGAGATTAGAACAAGTTGACAAGTACGTATATCTAGGTAGTCTATTCACTAACGACGGAAAAATAGATGGGGAGTTATATAGGCGCATAAATAAGGGTAAGCAGGTTATCGGTAGAGCAGGGTCCATCCTCACAAATAAAAACATATCAAAAAAAGCTAAAATGGCCATACATAATTCTATATTCGTACCGACTGTACTATACGGTAGCGAGACATGGACCTGCCAAGAAAAGGACAGGAGTAAAATCAACGCGATCAGCATGAAACCTCTGCGCATGATATGCGGGAAAACACTGATGGACAAAGTCCGTAACGAGACAATCCTCAAAGAATGTGGTACAGGAGACACTTTAGTTGACATATGGGAAAGAAATCAGCTAAGGTGGTTCAGACATCTTGAAAGAATGAAAGATGAACGACTGACGAAGCAAGTGTATAAAGGTAAAGTAAATGGCAGAATGCCCAGAGGTAGACAGCCGAAAGAATGGTTAGAATCTGTAAATGAGACATTAATCCGAAGAGACATAAAAAGCCATAGAAACATAAGAGCTTGCATGAAAAAACGCATGGACGTGAAGGAAGCTAGAGAAGTATGCCAGGACAGAAAAGTGTGGCGACAAATAGTTTTTAAACAGAGTGACAATAGAGTGAATGATGCCTGAAACAAACACCTTGGAAACTAATGGGCCCAAGTGGGGAACCATACATAACAATTTTGTGAGGCTCCTCACTTGGGGTGATCGCTAGAGAGATTGATCAGCAACCTGGGTCGGAGCAGTGTTGCGGAATGAACGTGTCATTTAAATAAATAACACGAGAATTCCAGATCAATCTAAAACAACTATACCTAACACCTATATACCTATATACCTTATATCCATATACCGATCTACTTTATACCTATATTCCTATTCACTAGTTTTTCCAACCGAGCAAGTCACGCCTACCCCGAAAGGGAAATGGCTTAATGGTATAATAATAATAACAAAAATTGTAATGATGAAGTGTTCCCTCTTTGAAGAACGTAATGAATCGCGAGTCGATAAACAAGCACTGGAGTTTACCGACATACTAGGTAATACTGTTCCCAACAGCGAAGCGCAATGCAGCACCAGAGTGGGGACTCACCTAGTCACCAGTGGGGAAAGCTCTTAAACAGCAGCACTCAAATTAAATTCAGCTTAGATAGAAAGAACGTATAGTCCACCTGAATCTTACTCTAAATAAAAGAAGATTCAGCTTCGAATTAGCTTTGTATTGGGCTTGCGAATTAATACGTGGAAACGGGTTTCTAATCTCGCCCAGAAGACCTTGCGCTCGGCTTCACGGAAATGATCGATTTTTCTTCACACGAACCCCATCAGCTGAGAAAGTACGCGTGACGTCACACGGCAATTAATAATTATAGGTATTTCGCATCATTCTCCGGAAAAAAGCCCGAAATTCGCCGTAGGAAAATACCTTCGTTAAACTCGTTCAGAATAGAGTTTTAAATGTAATTTTTTTCTGTGAATCAAATAGTATTTTGCTTGGAATATTTTACATCCTTTCTTAATAAGAGCAAAGCTTATCGAAAGAAACGTTTTATTTTTCCAGTTCTTGAATACAGTAAATTCTATTATGGGTAAAAATAAATAGAATCCTGTATTCTAAAAGAGAATAAATCTTCTCTACCTTAATTTGAGTTTTCCTGGGATAGCTGTAGTGCTCCTGGCAATTCAATATAAATTCGCAATTGTGTCTCAAAAAGAGAATATACTGTCTCACTATACACGTTACACTGCCAAAAAAATGGCTGAGAGTATAACAGTCTCCAAGGAGTGAGCATTTATATATAAAAATTATTTATATAATGACCAAGTGTTTAGAATATAAAAAATATCACATATCACAATAAGGAGTCTTTGGCAAAATATGTCTAGTTGATTCCGCAAAGAAATTGAAGCCTATTCAACAAAAAGTAGTCAAAATGTGAATTTTCTTATAAAACTTGTTTATATAATTGACAGTTTGTGTCATTATGAAAAATATGACATATTTCTAATTGATTCCACAAAAAAGAAGCCTATTCGTAAGGAAAGTAGAATGTGCATTTGTACATAAAAATTGTTTATATAATTAACAATTTTTCCCATTGCATAAAATATTTGGCAAGACATTCCAAGTTATTTCTGCAAAAAAAAAGAAAAGAAACCTATTCATGAAAAAATGGTTCAAATGTGCATTTATTTATGAAAAATGTTTAAATTATTGGTCAAAAGTAGCTATTATGAACTAATTGTAAGCGCACATTAATATCTGTCATACTTCATACGAAATCTATGGATTTAAAACAGCTAATCATTGCGAATCACAAAAAATGTCCTTTGTTCATTAGTTTGTTCATAACACAATAAATAATTTTTTTCCTAATGTAACCCACTGGACATTATTTCTAGTTAGCTATTACACTGATTCATCACCTGTTTTAATAAGTTTGAAAGTCTTAAAAGAAATGGTATCACTGAAAAGTAAGACAAAAAAACTTTTAAGATTTTTTGTTAAATAAGATATTTTGGCGTAGTCAGAGTGAAACATCCGCAGTCACTCGTTATACCTGAAAGACTTGCATACTTTAAAAAAAAGTATCGAAATCCGTTAAGAACTCTACTTTCGGTCGATTTTCGTACCGAAAAGGGTGCTTTTTCCCACTGTGTGGCAGTTTGCTCAATGCCTAGGCAGTCTGTTCAATGCCTAGGCAGTCTACCGACTGCCTGATTCTTCTAAAAGTCTACGAAGTACATATTCTAATGTTTTTTAATAGAAAAAAGAAATCATTATTTAGTCACCTGCATCCACTTGTAAGTATGTGATGGTTCCAAGCTAATGAGCCAACTCTCGCAGCATGTCCATTCATTATACGCGCCCTTTTCATTTCGCTGCAGTCCCAGAGTTCAGTATTTCCTGAAGTAGTTCCAACTGCCAAATATGGACCTTGCTGAATCCAAGCCACTGAACACACGTAATCATTACCTTCCAATTCAAAGAGTTGTTCAATAGTTCCGGTACCAGCATTCCATAAATAAACAGTTGAGCCTAATGCTACAGCTAAGATATTTGTAGGCGACCAGTCAACTAAATTTAAATCTAAAAATTAAATAAGAAGAGTAAAGAATCATTTTTTATATGTTGATACTGATTTTTTTGAGAATAGACTGGAGATTGATTCTCATTACATTGACGTATAAATTGGAACTCACAGTAGTCATCGACTATTTCAGGAGCATCTAAAATGCGATCAGGTGCCTGTGGTATGTATCTTGTAGAAGCTTTAACGCTAGCTGGAGTTTTTGATTGACTGTAAACTACCCTTAGAGGGTTCTGGTATCCTTCAGGTGGTGCCGGAGCTTTGTTTTGATAAGACAATACTCTCATGTTATTAATATCACCGCCGTGAAGATTTTCTCCAATAAGACGTTGCATTTCCTTTTTAGAAGGACTGATATTACTCTCTTTTTCTACATCTTGTTCTACGTATTGCTGCTGCAACTAAAAAAAAGTCCATTTCCAGTATGTGTTTTGCAAAGTTTTATGATTACTGTATTTTTTGTATTATGAAAAATAAATAACCTTATAGTAGCCTAAATCGAAGTTAGTTGTCGATCTCGAAGGAATAAATCTATCTCCTCCACTTGGTGTTTTTGCTGGCGTTGTAGCACGACCTGTTAATGAAGGGATACGTTTTTTAAACTATAAAATAAAAGAAACTGTTACAAAAAATATACTATCTTACAGCGATTCACGCAAAGGTTCGCGTGCTTCATGCTTGGTTATACTTGACAAACTATTAGTGCAAAATTTTATTACATTCTCATCATAATGAGAAGATATTGGTTTTATGTGAAAAATTACTTCAGCGGATTCCATCAAATTTCGACGTTTTGAGGCCCCCTAAGTGAGAAAACATAGTTTTTATGTCGATGTCTCTCTGTCGTTGTTGTCTGCATATCGAATAACTTTTGACAGACTACTCTGATGTTAGAAAAAATATTTTGAACTTTGAAACTTTGCTCCGTGAAAAGACCACCTAAGACGCGCGATTGTACAATTTTAATACAATCTTCTATGTGTTTTATTTATTTTAAAACTGCAATTTCAAACTTTACTTTTAATTTAAATTTCTTAATATCACAATGGGATTTATGAGATTTTAGCTTAGATTCGGTCATTTTTAATAGTTTTTTTCTTCAATAATTTAATTAATCCGTAATTTTTAATTGAATTTTGATCAGTTTTAATCATTTTAATACTTTAAAGTTGAGATAATAAATTTAAAAAGCGCGCGCCCTTTTTCCCGTGTCTGGTGTTTTTTCCCCGTAATTATTGCAGTGTTTTAACTGTCTGTTAGATATAACCTGCTAGTTTTATCGCATGCATTTTAAAGCTCGCATATCACCGTCATGCGTGCGACCATCACACGTGCGAACGATATGCGTCGCATTTGAGAACGCATATGTCTGCTCGGGTGATGGTGCAACGTGCGGGATAATCCGCACGCGTGCGAGTCAAATGCCATCATTGTGCGCGCACATTGTTATCTGGGCTGTTCTCCCATCGCTAACGAGTTGAAAAACTGTCACGATACGGCCGCCGAAAAGTACAAATAAGTTTTTTTGTGAACTACTCTATTAAATACATTTCATTTTAATTCATTCAGCATGCCCTCGCCCCACTTAGTAGAAATAGTTAAGTAAATAGAGAAACAGTAACAGGGAAATGGGCTTTCTTATTAAATCAGGAATTTAGCTGATTAGGTCATCAGGACGTAACTATTTCTTTATTTTTTTAAGTTTTCTAAAGATAGGCAAATTGCTTAAGTTGCTTAAGTTGCTACACATGTTTTTATATCGATTTTTGCATGCCTAATACAAATCTAAGATATAAATTAATTTAGGTCAAAATCCAAAATGGCGGATACAATATGGCGGACTACAATTGTATAACGAAGCCGATTTGACTAAATATTGGTACTCTGGGTTTTTTTGTGGTTTGCTGACTTCAAAGCCAAAGTCAACATTCAAAATGGCGGATCCAATATGGCGGACCAACTTTTTTAAACAAAAAAATTGCCATTCAGGGGGTATTCGAGTCACTGATTTCAAATCCAAAGTTAGCATTTTAAATTTCAAAATGACGAATACAATATAGCGGATCAAAATTATAAAAACCATTTTTGCAGTATTTTGTCTGAAAATCGCGCGCGAAATTGAATATTGATTCTGGATTTGAAATCGGTGACCCGGTGAAAGGTGGTTGAGCGGGTGATGATCTGTTGATTGTTGAGGGGTTGAGTGTGACGAGGACTGACTGTTCGAGAGTGGCAAGGTGTTGCCTCTGATGTACCAGTCATGTTGGGTATGCTTTCGACCTTTGTAACGTTGCGGAAGAGGCTTAAGCTTCCAACCAGTACGTAAGTAGTTTAATTTGTATTGTACTTGATGTTAATTAAGGTGTTATAATGATTTTAAATAAAGGTGGTCTGCCTCATAGGCTTGCCCGAGCTTTTCCCTCAAATCGTGAGGGTTTTTATGCCTTGGCAAGTTGGAGTTGAATAGTATATTACCGCGAAGATTGCTGCATTTTCAATTCTAAGAACCAGACTACTCATTCCTTACGTATTCCTTCTATAAAATATTTGCAAAGTTTATCTGATACAAACACATTGCAAAATAAACTTTCGCAGTCATAGATATAATAATAATGTGATTTCACTGCTGAAAACACAAAGAGATCAGTTTTTTACTGAGAATCCAAAACTGAAAGGGTAGAAAAGTTAAAAAAAAAGCATATCTAAGTTCTTAGCACTTATTTTCTATGGAGAACAATATGAAATTATTGAATTATAAGAAAAAATTTGCCTTTCTTCGATGTCCGAACGAATAATGTGTTTTCAGCAGTGAAATCAAATACTTATTATATTTATGACTGCGAAAGTATATTTTGCAATAAAAAATGTATTTTTATGAATTTTCTAATTATTATTTGCTCAAAACTATTAATTTGCATATTTTAAACATTTTAAATAAGAAAGCGCTATGCAGCCAATCAGAAATTCGGCGAAATTCAATAAAAATAAATGTGTTTGGATAAATGTTTTATACGTTATTAACTATTTCCTTGTGTAGAATGTCCTAATAGGAGTATGGAAAATTAATTTTTGGACCTGGAAAACCGGGAAAAGTCAGGGAACTTCAAAGTCAGAAAATAGTGGCAACCCTGAAAAGGTAACAGGCTGAATATTATCAAAACCCCTTCTCTATAGGCTGTTGATTAGTTAGTTAGCTGGAGTCAATAGGATTGTCGGAATCCGTTCCGAGTTGGTATAAAGGTTTTGCTTTCGAACAGAGAACAATGTGTGGCGATCTGTGACTCTCAAACTACGCTAACGTCTCATCGAAGAAGTGTGAATAGAGGTGTGCCACAGGGGGCAGTTAATAGCCCAACTCTATTTTCGATCTATACTAACGATCTGCCAGAGGCAATTTTACGAGGTCTTGCGGCTGATAGAAGCAATTGCTCAGGGTAAAATTAAGTTCACTATACATATGTACGCGGACGATATTCAAATCTATGTGCGACGTAAATTGGAAGATATTGAGGAGGGAGCAGCGATTCTGAATGTGGTATTAAACTGCGTAGCAGGCTGGGCAGAACAACGCGTACTAGTCGTAAATCCGTCCAAATCGGTTATTCTACCGATCGGTAAGGTTGACCGAGACCGTTTGCCTATCTTTAGTATCAACTCCTCGCAGCTTTCCGTTGTCTTTAGCGCAAAAAACTTAAGCCTGACAATGGACTTCTTATGGAGCTTCGAAGAACACGCGGTTAAAAAGTTAAACGCTGCTTACATCCGATTGAGGAAGCTATATCCTTTCCGTCGCTCGCTTCAGCAAGATATCAAATTGATGTTAAGTCAATCGTTGATTCTCTCCCTTTTTGATTACGCCTTCACGAGCTATGGGACTGTCCTGAGTGCGTCCTTGAGGAAGAGGATACAGAGTACAAAATTCCTGCTTAAGATACGCATTTGGCATTAAAAAATTCGACCACATTTCCCCGGCGTTCGCTGAATCCGATTGGATAAAGATGGATCAGCGATGGAAGTTGCATTAATGTACAGGGCCGCCGGAACAAACTTTTCCCAGGTGCGGAGTTACGGAAGCAGGATGGGGGGGGGGGGGGAGTTGTGATAGAATTTATTTTCCTGTTTATTATATATGCGTAACTTATTTCATTTATACGTAAATCGTTACTACTTCCATTTTAATGTAGCAAATGTGCTATTTCACAGATGATTTTTATATTCTCATCCTAATGAGAAGGTACTGGTTTTCTATAAAATTTGACTTGTCAGTTGTAAAACGACCGGTGCCTCGCGAGCATCTCGCTCCGCCTTCGGAACCGGCCCCTGGGGCCCAATTATAATCGGTCGGTTCGCGAGCTGAACGACGACCGATGCCCAGCAAGCATCTCGTCTCCCCCGCAGTGGTGTAGTTTCTTCCGTCACGAATCAAGACAATTTTGGTTTAGTGAAAAGTTCATAATTCTCGTTATTTCGAGTGTATACCCCCCCCCCCCATCTCAACGGATTAGCGACAGGTCCAACCAAGACTCCAGGAGGATACTCGAGGAACCCCCTAACATGTCGTCGCCGCCTCCGGATATGCTTCCTTCGGAATGGAAGAACGTAACGAATTTTGTTCTAATCAGTGCTCCTTCGGTTAGATTTCTTTTTTTTCGTGTTTAAGAATCTCACTCAATAAACCTTCCCCTCACGATCCTCGACGTAGGATTGGAGTTCACTTAAATTACACATTTGACATCATTACCCTTTCTCTCGATCCTCATCGTAGGACCGGGGAACGATCAAAATTAAGTAAACCTAATCTTTTCTCACGATCCTCATCGTAGGATCAGAGAATAATGGAACTTGGATAAATTCAAACCCACTCACGATCCTCACCGTAGGATCGGAGTTAATTTAATTTACACGTCTAACTTCGTTACCCTTTCTCTCGACCCTCACCGTAGGATCGGAGAACGATCTAATTTAATGAAACCGAATCTTTCTCACGATCCTCATCGTAGGATCGGAGAATAACGGGATTTAGATAAATTCAAACCCACTCACGATCCTTACCATAGGATCGCAGTTCGTTTAATTTTCACATTTAACGTCGTTACCCTTTCTCTGGATCCTCGCCGTAGGATCGGAGAACGGTTAAACTAAATTAAACCTCGCGCTCTCTCGCGACCTACACACTAGGGTGGGCCGAATTACACGAAAGTTTCCGAATCAAATCGTAATAGCGCGGAAAAGTTGCTACTCGTCGTCCTGATCGCAATAGAATATTTTTTTTCTAAATCGGACCATATCTTCCGGTCGCACATCGCGTTTAAAGTTTCGAAAAATCGTCAAAAATTGAACACGTTTTGGGATTTTTTCTTAGTAAGTTATAGTAATCGAATTTCGTTCAAAATCGGTATGTGACCTCTTCTAAATATCCGTTGGGAGGGGCAAATATCGTAAAAAGGAGCCATTTTATGGTCGTTATTTTCCTCGTGTGAAGTGCGCTGGTGCGATCGGCTAAGGCGTTAAAAGCGTTAAAATATATCATACTTATAACAGTATTACGTAAATATACATCAGCCGCAATATGATGGGAAGGGAGGGGGGAGGTGAGCCTCAGCGAGCGTTGACCAATGGCTAAGCTGGGTGGGCGGCAGCCGGTTCTAGGAATTCGCCTTACCGCTGCGCGCAACGTGCCAACCAGACAAGTCAAGACGTGTCGAATTTTAGTGTTTTACTGTGCATTTTAGTGTTGATTAGAGAAGGAGTTTGATTGACAATGACGCTGAGGACGCTCGGTCAAAAATTTCATTGTCTTTTATTTGGACCGCCAGAAAGTCTGAACAAACAGATTCTTCCTTCACATGCTGATGTTTTGCTACACTGCCAGAATGTTAGATATTCTTTAGCCCTGGCCTCGGCCACTCCAGAACAGGATATCAGCTTCTCTGCAGTAGCTAATGTCGTTGCTGATGATATAGAGTCCATTTACCCTAAGTCATATTTGCCAAAGGTCTCTCGCACGAGAATTATACAACTTATCAAAACACTTCACGATAAGTATTACTACATCCGCAACAAGTTAAACAGGGACAAAAAATACCCCGAAACACAAAAAGATTACACACAATACATTTCTGACTCTTAAAAAACTTTATTCAACAGTCAGAAATGTATTGGGTGTACTCTTTTTGTGTTTTCAGGTACTTTTTGTCCCTGTTTGACTTGTTTCTGATGTAGTAATACTTATCGTGAAGAGTTTTGATAAGTTGTATAATTCTCTTGCGAGAGACCTTTGGCAAAGATGCGTTAGTGTAAATGGACTCTATATCATCAGCAACGACATTAGCTACTGCAGGAAGAATCTGTTTGTTCAGACTTTTAGGCGGTCTAAATAAAGGACAATGATATTTTTGACCGAGCGTCCTTGACGTCATTGTCAATCGAACTCCTTCTCTTATCAACACTATAATGCACAGTAAAATATTAAAATTCGATACGTCTCGACTTGTCTGGTTGGCACGTTGCGCGCAGCGGAAACGCGAATTCCTAGAACCGGCTGCCGCCCACCCAGCTTGGCCATTGGTCAACCCTCTCTGAGGCTCACCTCCCCCCTCCCATCCCATCATATTGCGGCTGATGTATATTTACGTAATACTGTTCTAAATATGATATATTTTAACGCTTTGAACGCCTTAGCTGATCGCACCAGCACACTTCACACGAGGAAAATAACGACCCTAAAATGGCTCCTTTTTACGATATTTGCCCCTCCCCCCACCCTTACAGGAGAGGGGGATGAGAAGGGGAATGATTTTTGTAGTCAAAGGATATTGAGAAGAGGTCAATTACCGATTTTAAACGAAATTCGATTCATATAACATGCTAAGAAAAAATCCCAAAACGTGTGTTCAATTTTTGACGATTTTTCGAAACTTTGAACGCGATTTGCGACCGGAAGATATGGTCCGATATAAGAAAAAAAAAATTTTATTGTGATCAGGGTGACGAGTAGCAACTTTTCTGTGCTATTGCGATTCGATCCAGAAACTTATGTGTAATTCGGCCCACCCTACTACACACGGGTATTAATTGAATTGTCGGGTTAACCTCGTGATCCCTTCTCACGATCCTCTCCGCAGGATCGGAGAATGACTAAACTTAACTCAACCTCGACCCTTCTCACGATCCTCACTGTAGGATCGGAGACAATCAGTTAAAGTAAGCTAAGCCCTTTCTCACGATCCTCATCGTAGGATCGGAGATTAATTGAATTAACCGTTTAACCTCGCGATCCCTTATCACGATCCTCTCCGTAGGATCGGAGAATGACTCAATTTAATTCAATTACGTCCCTTCTCACGATCCTCCCCGTAGGATAGGTGACGATTGATTAAAGTAAGCTAAGCCCTTCCTCGCGATCCTCTCCGTAGGATCGCAGATTATTCAAATTGCCCGCTTAACCTCGTGATTCCCCCCTCGCGATTCTCCAGGATACCAGAGTCAAATAAGTCGCCATTTTTTCTTTCTATGATTTTTACGGTACTGGACCGTTTCTCTACCTCTCCATCCCATCTTCGATGGACCCATCCCCGCGATCCTCCTTGTAGGATTGGGACACCGATTAACGAGACTCAACAAACCTCGTTCCCTCACGATTCTCCCTGCAGGATCGGAGGGTTGTCCGTCCTTTCAACTCTCACTGCCAGATCTACCCTCACGATCCTCTCCGTAGGATCGGAGACTACTGTGGGTACAGTCCAACCTGACCCCCTCCCTCGCGATCCTCACCGTAGTATCGGAGGCCCTAGTCTTGACGGCACTAGCCCTTCGGCGGCGAAGCTCCCTTTCCCCTTTGCTGGGACCGACCTCGAACGCTCCTCTCGATCCTCTCCGTAGGATCGGAGGTCAAGGCGGCTCAAGCAGTTTGAACGCTCCCCGCGATCCTCCCCGTAGGATCGGAGGCTCCGTCCTCTATGGCCCTGACACCGTGTCAGTAAAGTGACCTCCCTTTTTATTGGGTGAACTAAATAAGAGTATCATTCTTATTCTTTTTTACCTTATCACTATTTTGAATGAAAATTCAAAACGTTAGAGCATTAAAAAACTTTCGAGAACATTTATTCAGGATTAAAAAGTTCTATGTACAGACATTTGAAGGGCGGAAGAACTAAAGGAGGTAAGTGGCATTTCCGAAATTTTACAGGGCGACGAAAAAACGTTCGCAATACGTTGTGAATTTCATCCCGTTACATGAAAAAATGAAGGCGCCACGAATGTTCAAAGTCTAGGAAGGGGGTAACTCCAGGGTAGCGGAAGAACTAAAAGGGTTAACGCCATCGTTTTTCTTTTTTTCGTTCAGTGTTTTTGTTTCGTCATGAAAGACTGTACGAGTTTCAGAGATGTCAAAAAAAAGGAAAAAATTTGTGAAATACCAAAATGTACAAAAGATGTGCCAACAAAATTTTGGAAAAAGGAACTAATGAAATTGTTGAAACAAGAGATTCACTTTGGAAGGGAAGTAATACCTGACGAAAAGCCTAATAAGTATGAAATAAATTGCATTCGGTATTTCATTACATAACCACACCCAATATCAAGATCATCGTTTTTTTATTGGTTCAGGAAGTAAAGGAAAAATTAATTTCTATGAACATATATCATTATTATTAACATGAGAATGTTAAAAAGTAATAATGATTTCTTACGTTGAAGTATTCCAATTTTTTGTGTTGTTAAAAACAATCAAATCAGCATAAGCAATTTCAATTGTATAGATTATTGTAGAAATCGTGATGTCTGGGTGGAATGAACTCGAGCATTTTTCGAAGATCGTTTTTCTTCTCGTTGCTTAATGGCTTCAAATTTGTCGTTTTCAATTCGTACTTGTCGAGATCTTTGATTGATTTCCCTGTAAACAAATAACAATAGACATTATAATTGAATACTTTTCAAAATTGGCAAGTATAAGAAGGGCAATACCCACCTCGTTTCCAAACATTGTAGATTTCAAATTCATCAGCATCGAACGATCGTTTGACTTTTACTACTCCTGGCTGATTAATGCGAATCCAGACTGCAGTAGATAAGCCAACCTTTGTTGTATTTAAGAAATACTGCGCACCATCCTTGAAGTCGAAGAAGGTCTCCAAATCTTGTACTTTGTATGCGCGGTTTCGAGCACTTTTTATAACTTCTTTTAAATCGTTTGGAATGATGCAAATTTTTCTTTTCCGTTTTTTTTTTTCGATTAATGCGATATCTCTATCGCATTCCAAAAAACTGTGGCCTGAGACGAGAAATTTGTGACCGACGGATTCGACGACTCCGAAATGAATGAGGAAGCAGTACATGGAGATCAAGATTTTATTCTTGTTTTGCCCCGCGCAGTTGTCGCTCCAAACACAAAGCTTTTTGTTGGCTGGGATATTTCCTTCGTTCAATAAAGTGAAAATGCAAGAGGCGATTTCATTGGCTCCTCTTCCACCCTGGGCTTCGTGCCATAAGCACATCGTTGCGTCGTTTCCTGGGTGTGAGTGAACTCCCAAATTGTAACATGAAAGCTGTCTGAGATAGAACATGTCACTATGTGTAAGGGAAGGCAAAGGTAAAACCTACTGCAAGTCAATGGAGATGCACGTTGTATCGTTGTGTGATAAACCGGTGAGCATGATGTCACTTTCCATGGCAGTTCGTGCCCTTGACGCTTTTCCGTGATGGGATGCCAAAGTTTTTCGCAGCGAGGCAGCAGCAGATGCATCCGGAGCTGAGGAGATTTTACACTTCAGATTGTCGCACGTTTTGCAAGTGTCTACTCGAGGTCGATGGAAAGTCAATGACGGGAAATCGCATTTGAAAATATTCGTGTAACATTTCAATGTCACTTTGCTCTTAGGATATTTTACTTGGAATGCGCGAAACATATCTGAGTAGGTAAGGTCACAAGTTAGATATTCCTTTTCCGAATCTTTTCTGCCGTAGTGACTGATGTCTCGTGGGAATGAAAGTATGTGGTTCTTGACATTTTCGCGGTCTTCTTCGGTAAACTTTACGCGATATTTTCCATCACGCCGATCGACAGAATTTTCAGAGCCAAGTTTTTTCTTCATCGCCAAGTTTTCCACGATTTTATTCGTAATGCCAAGAGTGTCAATGATAGTCGATTTGCAAACATTCTTCATTTTCGACTCTTCATCTGGCAGACAGTAAAGTGCCGTGACTTGACGCCGACTGCTCTCTGGGTCGTTCGAATTAGATCCACGTCTTCTTACCATGGGAACAATAGACAGCAGATTCATAAGATACACTCGCTGGGATTGAACTTGCAAAGATCGGTACGCTGCGTAAAGATGCTTGCGGTGGGTCCATGACAGTGCTTGACATTCTCGCCTACATTTGCAATCCAGCTGAAATGATAAAGTGTATGATTTCTTAGAAGCCAATTATCAAAATATGTATTATTTATAATAATTTGTATTATTATTTATTATTATAATTTATTCACCATATTTACTTATTTGATTACGTTATTATTAATATTTATTGTTTGATATCAGCATTATTGTCATAATGTATTTTAAATTTATTTATTTGAATTATATGTATTTCGACATTTTTCTTAAAGTACCAAACAAACAACAGCAAACGATACCAAAACCAAAAAAAAAAACGTACCACATTGGAAGGCAACTTTGTTGCTGGGACATTCCGGCCCGACTGCATTGCGTAGGCGGCTCCCTTCCTACGGCTCTCGCGCCGCTCTTTCTTCTTGTTCCCCATAATACGCAAAAAATCAACAGAACAATTCACATTATAGCTCCATTTATTCGTAAAGGTACATAGAAAAAAATTGTGGCTGCAGTTTTTCATTAAATTTAACGGGAAAAAAGTACTTACCGAAAAAGTGACAGACAAAGTGCTGCGTGTCAGCTGTTTTCGACTAATGCCACGTTAAAGAACGATAAAGACGAAAACTCTCCGCCACGATAACCTACGGACGCTTTAGTAGCATGTACCACCAATAGATGGAACCTTAGTTCCATAGATTTCGAGTGTACCCCCCCATTCCGTTATAAAACGCGAAATTTCCATAGGGCCCCATGAGAAATACCTCCAATAGAATTTCCGCTACCGTGGAGTTACCTCCCCGACCGTTTTTAGACAGCTATGAAATAAAAAGAAATTGGTATTTTGACATTTCCTTAACGCAGTAGTGACGGCCTTTACCAAGACTATTCGAAAATGCAAAAATATCATTTTCGAAAAAAGTGGTACTTACCCCCTATAGTTCTTCCGCCCTTCATTTCTAGTAATCGGAAAGTCGAAAAATTTATCCTTACGATTTTTTTCGATAAAAAGAAAATTGTCAGAGTCATAGCATTTACAATATTCAAAAAAAGCAGACGAAAATGTTAAGCCAAACAACGCATTATATGAAAAAGGTCGAGAGAAGAAAAACGTTGCCTCTTGAAAGCCCGGCAACATTAACATAACAACTTTCTTAATTTTCTTAAAAAATCGAAAATTGAAATTTTGATTACACAAAGAATAATAGACAAAAATTGTGTACACAAGAAAGATCTATAAATTCGCTATGAACCACTTTTTATTTGACGCGTAGTTTTTGTTTTTTGCGTAAAATACAACATTAAGAATAAAAAAATCCAATTTTTGGACAAACGACACAAGCTACGAAAAAAACAAATCGACAAAAGTTGTTTAACCAAAATTGAGCTACAAATCGGTTGTTAATCATTTTTTGATAAGACGCACCGTTTTTGTTTTAATCGTGAAAAAAGACATTTCAAATGGACAAATTAAATTTTTGGTAGAAAGACACAAGGTACAATAACATTTTTGATAACAAAATTGTTTTTAAATCAGATCTGAAAATTTTCTTCTAACGTTTTTTTCTCACGAGACACGCGATGAGAATGTGTTCGTTAAAGCCGAAGGAGCTTTAACAAAAGAGAAATCACAATCACTAAATTTCAGTTGTCGATGGTTAATGTAATAAATAAATGTTGTTTATTATAAAAAAAACTGTAAGATGCTCTTCAGGACCATGGTATTTCCTATAATTGGGAAAATTTCCCAAATAATTTAGGAATTTCTCGTTCCCAAACAAGTATGTAGAACTTCCCAAACCGATCGAAATAATTCCTTCCGAGAAGGAAATTTTTCCAAAGTATTGGGGAAGTTTCAAACTTTTTTAGGAAAATAATCCTTTCGACCCAAATTTGGAAATTTTACCACCAAAATTAGTGGGAAAATTTCCGAAATATTTTACAGTGTATATTATTGTATATTATTATTGTATATTCAAATACAGCACAATTCTCCTTACGCACAAATTCAAAGCTCACACATGCACACATAATGGATAGCTGACTGATGATGTGACTTCCAAAGTATTCTAGTTCATCAGGGTTCACCTCTTCCTATATTGTAATTCGTCGATGGTAATTACAATGTCCACATTTCAACTTCATACTTTAAACTAAATACTCTCCTGAGAAAATCTCTTGAATGAATATGAGACTGGTGGAAAAAATTGCAAGATATAGAAATGCCTTCTGACTTCCCAGGTGTGGAGTACTCGTTAACTCCACACAGTCTCCGCCGGCCCTGTCTCTGTATTCTCGCCTTCAAGGTGTAGTCCAGGGGTGAGCCCCCATATTTGAGAGACCTTCTTGCTACTGTGGAAGAATGACGCCCTCGAAAATCACTCAAGACAAGATCCGACGATAAATTTGTAGTTCCATTTGCCCGTTTATCTAAAGCGGAGGCTACTTTTTCCTGCAGAGCGCCACGCATGCTTAACTATCTTCGAAGCCCGTTATCCTCTTATACAATCAGTTCAATTAGAAATGAAATGACCGAAATACTCAGCTCAAGCGCCTAATTATTTTTATCATTTTAGTATATAAACGCTCGCTGCTATTTTGGGTTTTTGCTTTCAGTTTCGTTGCGATCTATGCTGCCTTATTAGTGCTAAGATAGGACCCAGCACTGTAGGTCGATTATACCTCTACTTCGGACTATTCTGTTTGCGCGTAGTACATACCTTTGTTTAATTGATTCAGCCAATTCTAGTTTTAATTAAAAGGTTAATTTTAAGTTATTTTAAGTTAGTTTGTAGAAAGATAGGTTGGAAAGCAGCTTGAGCTGAACCTCGGCCTTTTATGTTCCTACTGTTCATCTGCTTTTGTGTATTAAATTGTTATGTAGACTGGGTTCATAATATAGATCTGTTATTATTATTATTATTATAAAAAGTCAAAATCGATTAAACAATGGCTTAACATTTTATAATAAAAAATAGCGGCCATTGTATGTTTTTTGCGTTCATTTCGGAAACGGCTTATTTTAATAAAAAAGGTTATATTCTTTTTTCACATAAAAACAATAGTTTGTTCATCAAATAGGAAAAACGATTCATTTTTGGTATTTCACTTTCTTACACCTGTGAGGTACAGTTTTCGAGAAAAGAAGACCTAACTACAGATGTGAGTATGATCAAGGTCTATCACTGACAGAGTAACTTCAACTGTCTTTTTTCTTATCATTACTTCCGTGCTCAAAGTCCATACTTCATACAAAATTTGTATAAATAACGTTCAAAACAAAATTTCGAATCGTACATACGCATTTCATACAACGATATCTGAATGATTGGAAATCGGAAAATTCGGAGTGCTATCCTGGGTACTAATGATGTTTATCTCTTCTTTTTTGAAGATTTTACTGACCTTCCTCCTGCCTTGACCTGCGCGGCCGGGGTCATAACCTCCCAGGCCACTCCTGTACACATGGTGCCTCAACAGTGTACAGCAGTAGAAGATAGTGTTCTCATTTCTTGTACAGTTTTGAAAGATGTATTATGAGACCTATCTATTTGCTAACAATTCAGTCTGAGAACTTTAGATTCTTTACATGTTGTTAATGAGACAATTTTCAATATCTGTACAAAAATCGACATTATTGAGATTTTTTCAGAATCAAAAAACAACTTTCAGGATGCGAAGCTGTCCCAGTCTGCTCTGAAATACATTGACGAACTCAACAGAATTGTTATTTTCCCACTAATATACAGGGTGTCCCAGTACTCAAAAAAACATATTTGTATTTTTGAATTCTAACAAAAAAATGGCGTCGAAAGTAATCATAAAAAATTGTGATAAAGTTAATAATTACCGAGCAATTAACAATTAAAGATTAACCAATCAGAAGCACGCCATGTGCCATCGACAAGAGTGTGTGCATAAACAAGTTCATTTCGTATAATTTCTCTTCCGTTCGCTTTTCCAGTAGGCTGTGACTCTCTGGTGCAACTTTACACGTCAACGAGATACAAACATTGAAAAAAATATTTTCCACAATCAACTAAATTCGACAACATTCTCATGAATTCTGTAAATTCTCTTGAAATTTGTAAAATTTTCGAGAACTCAGTGAAATTCTCTTGAATTTTGTGTCATTCTCATGAATTCAGTAACATTCTCCTGAATTATGTGATATTCTCTTGAATTCAGTAGCATTCTTCAAAGCTCGGCAGAACTCTCTTTAATTCAGAAGAATTCTCTAACGTTCGGCAGAATTCTGTTGAGATTAACAGCATTCTCTTGAATAATGTAGAATTCTCCTGAATTCAGTAGAATTCTCTATAATTTAGTCGAATTATCCTGTTTTCTTTTGAATTTAGCAGAATATTCTTGAAATCAGCAAAATTCGTTCAAATTTAAAAGAATTCTCTAGATTTAGGCAGAATTTCCTTGAATTAATCATAATTCTTTGCAATTCTGTATAAATATCTCGTGAATACCGTAGAATTCTCTTTATGCATGCATTCTCTCAAAATCTGTATAATTCTCTTGAAGTCCGTAGAATTCTCTTCAATTCAGTAGAATTCTCTTACGTTTGGCAGAATTCTTTTGAGTTGTACAGAATTCTCTTTGAATTTAGTAGAATTCTCTTGAGTTCAGCAGAATTCTCGTGCAATCTATAGAATTATCTTGAATTGAGTAGAACTCTCTTGATTTCCGTAAAATTATCTTAAATTCTGTAAAAGACTCTTGTACTCTGTAGAATTATCATGAATTCTGAAGAACCCTCTTAAATTCTGTAAAATTCCCTTGAACACTCTGGCACTCATTTCAAAATTTAAAAAACTTCTAAATTCATTAGAATAAGCTTTGATTTATTTTTAATTCATCAGTCTTAATGTGTGGGGTGATTAGTTTAAATTTTACATTTTTTAGCAGTTCAAGTTGAAGGAAGCTCAGACGGGGTTCGATGAAAGTACTAGGGGTGTTTTTTTGATGCTGCATAATATTAGTGTAGGAATTAAGATATCTGCTAGAGCCTTGGAAAGGTGTCTAAAGCAACAATTTTTTATTTACTGAGTAATAATAGATAAATTTTTTGCTCAATATATTTTTATATTTTTCTCAAAAAACTAAACTTTGGGTGGAGGTGCTGCCAGCTAGAACCTCCACTTAAGCAAATTGCAGAAATTAAACAGATTTATGAGCTTTTTTGCGCTTTTCAAAATTGCGAAAATCTATTTTCTGTAAACAACGCCTAAAATGAATTATGTGTACTCATACCACAAACATAATGATATAAGAATTTTTGCCTATTTTTGTGTTTTTCCAAACACTTAACATTTATTTTACAAAATCAACCCTCCAAGAAAACCTCTGGGAGTAAGTACAAAAAAACGTAAACCGTAGCTCTAAACTACTTTATAGCTTACTAAGACCAACCACATTAACGTTTCGAAAACAAGCTATGAATTTAACCTTCCCAAGACATTAGTGGATATCGATATCTACAAAATCAAAGCTTATTCTAAAGAATTTAGAAGTTTTTCAAAATTTGTAATGAGTGCAAAAGTGTTCAAGGGAATTTTACAGAATTTAATAGGATTCTTCAGAATTCAAGATAATTCTACAGAATACAAGAGTCTTACAGAATTTAAGATAATTTTACGGAAATCAAGAGAGTTCTACTCAATTCAAGATAATTCTACAGATTGCACGAGAATTCTGCTGAACTCAAGAGAATTCTACCAAATTCAAGAGAATTCTGCTCAACTCAAGAGAATTCTGCCAAACGTAAGAGAATTCTACTGAATTGAAGAGAATTCTACGGACTTTAAGAGAATTATACAGATTTTAAGAGAATGCATAAAAAAGAGAATTCTACGGTATTCACGAGATATTTATACAGAATTCCAAAGAATTATGGTTAATTCAAGGGAACTCTGCCTAACTCTAAAGAATTCTTTTGAATTCGAAAGAATTTTGCTGATTTAAAGAATATTCTGCTAATTTTAAAAGAAAACAGGATAATTTGACTAAATTCAAGAGAATTCTACCAAACCTAGGAGAATTGTACTGAATTTAAAAGAATTATACAAAATTGAAGAGAATTCTGCATAATTGAAGAGAATTCTACTGAATTAACGAGATATTTTTACAGAATTCTAGAGAATTATGATAAATTCAAGGAGATTCAACTGAATTCAGAATAATTCTACATTATTTAAGAGAATGCTGTTGATCTCAACAGAATTCTGCCGAACGTTCGAGAATTCTTCTAAATTGAAGAGAGTTCTGCCGAACTTTAAAGAATGCTACTGAATTTAAGAGAATTTTACGTAATTCAAGAGAATTCTACTGAATTCATGAGAATGACACAAAATTCAAGAGAATTTCACTGAATTCAAAACAAATCTGCTGAAATCAAGAGAAACCTACAAACTTAGAGAGAATTTAACTGATTTTAAGACAATTCTGTTGAATTCAAGAGAATTCTTAAGAATTTGGTTGATTGTGGAAAATATTTTTTTCCATTTTTGTATCTCGTTGACGTGTGAAGTTGCACCAGAGTCACAGCCTACTGGAAAAGCGAACGGGGGAGAAATTATACGAAATGAGCTGGTTTATGCACACACTCTTGTCGATGGCACATGGACTGTCGTCCTTCTAACGCGTGCTTCTGATTGGTTAATCTTTAATTGTTAATTACTCGGCAATTATTAACTTGATCACAATTTTTTTATGATTATTTTCGACATCATTTTTTTGTTAGAATTCAAAAATGAAAATATGTTTTTTGAGTACTATAATATAAGTCTGAGAACTGTACATTTTTTACATGTTGTTAATAAGACAATTTGCAATATCTGTACAAAAATCGACATTATTGAGATTTTTTTCCGAATCCAAAAAATAACTTTCAGGATGTGAAGCTGTTCGAGTCTGCTCTGAAATACACTGAGGAACTCAACAGAATTATTATTTTCCCACTAATATATAAGTCTGACAACTTTAGATTTTTTACATGTTCTTAATAAGGCTATTTGCAATATCTGTACAAAAATCAACATTATTGAAATTTTTTTCGAAACCAAAAAAATAACTTTTAGGATGCCGAGCTGATCGAGGCTACTGTAAAATACACTGACGAACTCAACCGAATTGTTATTTTTTCACTAATATATAAGTCTTAGAACTTCAGATTTTTTACATGTTGTTAATGAGACAATTTGCAGTATCTGTAAAAAATCGACATTATTGAGATTTTTTTCCGAATCAAAAAAACAACTTTTAGGATGCGGAGCTGTCCCAGTCTACTCTGAAATACACTGACGAATTCAACAGAATTGTTATTTTTCCACCAATATATAAATCTGAGAACTTTATAGATTTTTACATGTTGTTAATGAGACAATTTTCAATATCTGTACAAAAATAAAAAATTATTGAGATTTTTTTCCGAGTCAAAAAAACAACTTTTAGGATGCCGAGCTGTCCGAGTCTACTCTGAAACACACTGACGAATTCCACAGTTTTTTTCAGCGTTTTTTCAATGCAAATTGTTTCTGATACACAAAATACTACTACATACTAATAATCAAATATGTACATAAATTATTTTAAAAATTTATTATTATTTGTAGCAACTTTCTCTTAGAATGGAGCTAGGAGGTAACAGATTTTTCAAACATTTTCTACTTCTTGTCCGATTTTCAATTACAGTGACGTAATACTTCATTAATGTTAACAAACATCTTTCTTTAAATAATTTATTATTATTGTTCATAATATTCTCTTAGAATAATGCTAGAAAACAACAGTTTTTTCAAAAATGTTTCAATTTTTGTCCAATTTTCCATTAGAGTGAGGTCAACTGGTCAATAATTATTGACTAGTTGACCAGTTGAAATTTGACCAAATTGGTTGCTTAAACACTTCATTATTATTATTATTGAATAATGCTAGAATGTTGTGGTTTTTCTGAAATTTTCAACTATTTGTCTACTTGTCAACGACTTGTCTAACTACTTGTTTAAACAAATCATAATTGGTTATGAATATTTTCTTTCAGATAAGTGCTAAAAAGGTGCGGTATTTTCTGAACTTTTTGTCCACTTTTCATTCAGTGAGGTAATATTTAATGCGAGTTAACCATTATGCTTATTCAAAAAATTGATAATTCATTACAACTATCTTCTCACTCTACTCGATAACAGTCAGAAACGAGCCAACTGGCTCAATTCTGGATATAATTTTATAAAATAAAACAGATATTTATGAAATTGACATCTGACTTTAATTCTCTTCTCACTAGAGACGAAAGTCAGAAATAATATTTACTACCAGTGCTTTATTTACTTATTTCAATGTTTGTTAACATTAATTTACTATAATTGAAAATTGGACAAAAAGTAGAAATTTTTTGAAAAACCCGCGACCTTCTAAATCTACACTAAGAGAAAGTTGCTAAAAACAATAACAAATTGTTTAAGTAATTCATTATTATTGCTCGTTTAATTACAAACATTATGTATGTCAACCACACTTTTTATGCTTCATTATTATTATTTGAGAAGTTGTAGGCTCCGGAAGCTTCGATCATGATTCCTTAAAGAAACCAATCCCAAAGCTACTGGAACGTGTACGTCATCCGCTTCTGCTCCTTCTGTCCTAGAAGGTAAGCAAGAGCGGGAAATTTACGCGTGATAACATCGGGCAACACTGTTCCTTGGAGTCAGGTCTCTAGCCGCGGATGACCTTACGCGGCAGACAAGAC